>CM053036.1:106648426-106819136 GCA_028564925.1 Lithobates sylvaticus
GACTATGTGCATTCATAGACACATACAGCGCAGCTTAGCTCCGCGCCTCCTATTTTCGCACATGATTTGACTGACAACAGCAGGAGCCAAAGAGCCAATGGCGCCGCTGCTCTCAGACTCCTGTGAGAGCAAGAAGGGAGAGAAGAGCTGCACCCAGGCACAGCACTGGATCAAGAGAGGACTCTCTTGATTGATAAAATGCATTGAGGTTAGAGAAACAAAAAAAAATAATGTGTTTAGAATCAGTGTTTGGAGAGTAATATCTAAACTGCAAGCTACATGTAAAAGATGAGCTATTGCAACATTTAGAGAATGTTAAAAGAACTAGCAGCAATTGTTGAGACAGGAACAAACCCTAGGTAGCTTGGTGAGGGGTGTAGATATCAAATGGAATTTAAAAAAATTACAAAAGTGTTACAAAAGCAAGCAACATTAAGCAAGGTCTACTTGCTCAATACTGCCCTGCCAGTATTAAAAACACCCATGCTGAAGTGACTTCAAGATTAGGGACACACAGTGTTTTCAGAATTTGGACGGAAGGACGTCCTCTCCTCCTTTGTGCTTTGTGGAATTCAGGTGTAAGACATGTATAAAATATAACTTCTCCTTACGGGTGTATTTTTCCTATAGATTTAATGCAGGAAATTACAGGGGGCAGTAATGGATAAGCAGACTTTGAACTTGGGTGCAAGATCTGTTTTATTAAAACATGTTAAAAATTTGATTTTTTTGGGGGGGCTTTGCCGACTTCTGGGATGTGAGCAGTGGGCATTCAGAGCTCTGTCCCATCTTTAATATCCTAAAGCATATAGGGACAAACTACCAATTGACTTCTGTCCAACCAGCCTGTTGTATAAATAAATGCCATTCGATCAGATCACCTGGCTATAAAAGGCAGAGCTGTTAAGTGTATTCTGACGGCGGGTGAAGTCTTCACGCTGTTATAACACAATAGCTCAGTGAAAGTTATTCCCCCATCCACCTCAAATATGTGGATGCGTTAATTGGGTAACTTATCTATTGATCTATAATCATCAGCTTTAGTTTATTTAACACGTAATCACTTCTGTTTTTTTTTTTTAATAATCTTGAACTTTAGTAGTAGGCACACTTAGGTGTTTTGCCTTTCTGTAAGCCTTATCTGTCACTTCAGCCTCCAAAGAATAGGACTTAAGGCACATGTGACACCATCTTTGCAACTTGCACAATACTGCACTGAGTGCCTAAACAGCCAGTTGCCAAGTCCAACTGCTGTCATATAGGAGGAGTGCTTAGCCCGATTTTATTCCTCATTTTATTCCATAAAAAAGATCACAGGACTGGTTAAAATTAGAATGCAAACAATAAAAAATAAGTGGTACCGGATGACACTGTATCAGGGCTTAGAGAAAAACTCACACTGTATTCTAGCCGGGGAAGCCAAAATAAAGGTGGAACTGACATTTCCACCTTCGTTTTGGCTTTCCCCGATTGGAATAAAATGGAATTATATGTTCACTCGCTGCACAATTTTCTAGTATAATTACAACAATCAGTGGTGGTCAAAAATCTGACCCTGAATATTGCAAGTTATGAGTGCTGCCCAGGTTCCTATTTTGTGCTTAGCCCTATGCAAATATAAACTCCTTACTAGACCCTGGGAGACACACTAGCTTGGGGATCATAAATTAGTAGAAACTGTTGGTTAAAATATCCAAAGATGACCACCGATTAACATCGTGTGCACAAAAGAGTGTGAGCACCAAATTATTTTTAGTGTTAACACACCGGCTGCTTTCCACACTTAGTCTGCGGTAAGAGAATAAAAAAAAAAATAATAATTTAAAAATTGGCACTTTAAAGAGGGAAGCAACTAAAAAAAGGCATCCCCTGGTCTAGTATTAGGCCTCTTAACATTTGTAAATATATACTCTGATGCAAGATAAACACTTGCACAAGTCTGGCAATCAATTTCCAACGCACACATTACAAACTCCACTGACCAAGTTGACTCCATTTAAATAAAAGTTTCATCATAAAAAGTCTTTAGGACTTTTGGCTTTCAAATCAGAGCTGGCTAGAGTTGACATAAAAAGAACACATTTGCTGAATTCCTAAAATATTTGTTTGTTCAGCTATTTGTGAGTATTTTGGGTATCTGGACAACAGAATAAAAATCTGAATATTATTTTTCCCATGTCAAAAAGTAATCTGGTTAGATGATGAATCCTCTTCCTTAGTTATATAGGTCTACTGAAGAAATAGGAACCATATATTTTATTAATTTGGGAAATACATGGATGAGAACTACGTGGATCATTTATACATTGTGTGGAAATCGCATGAAGGAGCTGAAAATCTCAGCATCGTTCCTCATGTTCGGTAGAGTTTCCCAATAAGTGACAAGGTGGGGAAAGGACCCCCTTTACAGTCCACAGCTTATTGTGTTTTCCTATGTAGCTTTTAAGACCACACGCATTTTATGGGATCTGAAGGAATGTTCTTTAGGCTCCTTAACTTTCTTAGCATCCTCTGGCTGCTGTATGCATCATATAAAAAATACACTTCAGTAATTTTCACAGAGAACAGTGACAGTTTAAGGTCAACAGCACAATCAACAAAATGCAGTTAAAACATATTTTGCTTTAATTTCCACCATCAAGAATGCCAAAGAAGATTGGCAATCTACCATATTTACACATCACCAACTGAGATCTACAGGTGGTTAGAGGATCTGCTGAGGCTTGCACAATCTAGCACTGGGATCTGGCAATCTCCCCTGACCTGACTGGCATTCTGTTGTGGCACAATTACTCAGTATGGATAAAATGTAAGCAAGTTTTCACACTTGTTATAAAATGTTATCATGTTTTACTAGGCACATATAATTTTTTATTAGTTTTCCTGTTTGTTCTGTAGCTTATGCCTATACTGCTGTATTACCTAAAACCCTCAAGTCTTTTTTATCATTTAAAATCACAAATGATTGTGAATGGTTATGTACATGCTCGAGCATTGCCCACTAATGAAACACACTGTATAAGCACGTACACAAGTTTTATGTGGAAAAAAATAACTAGTTTCAGCACTTGCTCATATCTTTTGCTAAAGTAACAGTGTTGCCACAATCAGCAAACTTACATGGTAAGGTCATACACACAGCAATTTTAATAAACAAAGTGCACTAACCAATGGAAGCCAGTTGAGACACTGCTGTGGGACACTACCCTATTTACATCATCATTGCTGCATGCTTTAGATTATTAAAGGCCATTTGCTGTTATACTGTCCTACAGAGAGGTCTGGAAACACATATTTCTACAATACTGATATTCTAAAAGTCTGTGCAGTAAAAAAAATTCTTTATGTGCAGAATTGTAAATTCAGCAATACCGACAAAGCTATTTCCCAGAATATTACCTGCAAAAGCGTTCTTTAACCACTTTAGCCCTGGAAGATTAGGCTGCTCAATGACCAGAGCACTTTTTACAATTTGGCACTGTGCTGCTTTAACTGGTAATTGCACGGTCATGCAATGTTGTACCCAAACAAAATTTGCGTCCTTTTTTTCCCACAAATAGAGCTTTCATTTGATGGTATTTGATTGCCTATTTTTTGCGATATAAATGGAAAAAGACCAAAAATTTGCAAGAAAAATCCAATAAACTCAATTTTAGTCATACATTTAGGCCAAAATGTATTCAGCCACATGTCTTTGGTAAAAAAAAAATACCAATAAGCGTATATTTATTGGTTTGCGCAAAAGTTAAAGCGTCTACAAACTATGGTACATTTTCTGGAATTTACGCAGCTTTTAGTTTGTGACTGCCTATCTCATTTTTTGAGGTGCTAAAATGTCAGGGCAGTACAACCCCCCCTCCAAATGACCCCATTTTGGAAAGTAGACACCCCAAGGAAATTGCTCAGAGGCATATTGAGCCCATTGAATGATTTATTTGTTTGTCACAAGTGAAAATTGACAAAAAAAAATTTACACAAATTTGTCACTATTATATATTGCTCACACATGCCATGGTTATATGTGGAATTACACCCCAAAATACATTCTGTTGCTTCTCCTGTGTACGGGGCTACCACACGTGTGAGACTTTTTTGGAGCCTAGCCGTGTACAGGCCCCTGAAAACCAATCACCGCCTTCAGGATTTCTAAGGGCGTACATTTTTGATTTCACTCCTCACTACCTATCACAGTTTCGAAGGCCAAAAAATGACCAGATAGCTCAAACCCCCCCCCCCCGGCCCCCCCCCCCCCCCCCCCCCCCCCCAAATGACCCAATTTTGGAAAGTAGACACCCAAAACTATTTGTTGAGAGGCATGTTGAGTCCATGGAATATTTTATATTTTGCCACAAGTTGCGGGAAAATACATTTTTTGATATATTGCTCAAACATGCCATGGGCATATGGGGAATTACACCCCAAAATACATTCTGCTGCTTCTGCTGAGTACAGGAATACCACATGTGTGAGACTTTTTGGAGCCTAAATGGTGATTTTACTCCTCACTACCTATCACAGTTACGGAGGCCCTGAAATGTCCAGATAGCACAACCCCTCCCCCCCCCAAATGACAAATTTTGGAAAGTAGACACCTCAAGGAAATTGCTGAGAGGCATGTTGAGCCCATTGAATGATTTATTTTTTGTTACGAGTGAAAACTGACAAAAAAAAACGAAATGATATATTGCTCACACATGCCATGGTTATATGTGGAATTTCACCCCAAAATACATTCTGCTGCTTCTCCTGTGTACGGGGCTACCACATTTGTGAGACTTTTTGGGAGCCTAGCCGAGTACAGGACCCCGAAAACCAATAACCTTCAGGCTTTCTAAGGGCGTACATTTTTGATTTCACTCCTCACTACCTATCACAGTTTCGAAGGCCATAAAAGGCCCAGCTAATGCAAACCACCCCCCCCCATGACCCCATTTTGGAAAGTAGACACCCAAAACTATTTTCTGTATTGCTCAAACATGCCATGGGCATATGTAGAATTACACCCCAAAATACATTTGGGGTGTACAGACTTTTTGGGAGCCTAAAATTTTTATTTTACTCCTCACTACCTATCACAGTTACAGAGGTTCTAGAATGTCCAGATAGCACAACCCCCCCCCCCCCCCCCCCCAATGACCCCATTTTGGAAAGTAGATACCCCAAGGTATTTTCTAAGAGGCATGGTGAGTATTTTGCAGCTCTCATTTGTTTTTCAAAATGAAGAAAAAAGATGATCTTATGCTGAGTACATGGATACCAAACACGACATGCTTTAAAATTGCACACAAACGTGCAGCGGTGATAAACTACATGCATTTTTAAAAGCCTTTAAAAGCCTTTACAGGTTACCACTTTAGGTTTACAGAGGAGGTCTACTGCTAACGTACTGCACACGGTGATACCTCACATGTATGGTGCAATTGCTGTTTACATATGACACCAGGCCGACTCTTGCGTTCGCCTTTGCGTATAAGCATGGGGGGACAGGGGTGCTTTTTTTTGTAATTTCATTATTTATTTTGCTTTTTTATTTTATTTTTAAACTGTTCCTTTCATTTTTTTATTTTTTTATCATTTTTATTGTTATCTCAGGGAATGTAAATATCCCCTATGATAGCAATAGTTAGTGATAGGTACTCTCTATTTGAAAAAATTGGGTCTATTAGACCCTAGAACCCGCAAAGCATCTGACCACACCAAGATCAGTGTGATAAAATGCTTTGCCAGTTTCCCAATGGCGCTGTTTATATCCGGCGGAACCTAAGTCATGAAATGCTTGTAGCTTCCGCTTTCTTAGGCCATAGAGATGATTGGAGCCGTTCTGGTCTCTGATAAGCTCTATGATCAGCTTGTGGAACAACCAGCGGCATTCTAAGGTTCCCTGTTGGGACAGGAGAGCCAGAGAAAACCATGGAAGATGGTGGGGGGGCATTCCATCCCACTGCTTGTAAAAGCAGTCTAGAGGCTAATTAGCTGCTAGGATTGCTTTTACATGAAAGCTGACCGCTGGCTGAAAAGAATGATACCAAGATGATACCTAAACCTGCAGGCATCATTCTGGTATAACCACTCAAAGTCCAGCAACATACCAGTACGTCGCTGGTCCTTGTTGTGCATACATTGTAATGTTCTTTTTTTTCATGCAGCCTGTGGGCTGAACGAAAAAAAGAGATTGATCGGTGGGTATGCCCACCATTAGAATAGCACCCTTCATCCACCCACTTTTAATGATGGGCATACATGCACCATTTTTTTTTAAACTGTGGTGGTGAAATCACCTCCTACAGCGCTGGAGTCACTGATTTACGTATCGTGGGAGCAAACGCTGTTGCTGTCAATATGGATAAATCAGTGCTGCAGCTGAATGGTATACCTGATAAGCAAATGATGGTTAACCAAAAAAACAAAGTAACATTACAGTATAACAGTAATGCCCCATACACACGGTCGGATATTCCGATGGAAAAAGTCTGATCGGATTATGTTGTCGCAAAATCCGATCATGTGTGGGCTCTAGCGGACTTTTTCCAATCGTGTGTAGAGAATTCCGATGCACAAAGTGCCACGCATGCTCAGAAGAAATTTGGAGACGAAAGCTATTGGCTACTGCCCTGTACGTAGTCCCGTTGTACGTTTTGGACTTCACCTCGTTCGGAATGATCGGATTTTCTGACAACTTTGTCCGACCGTGTGTGTGCAACACAAATTTCGGACAAAATCCATCTGAAAAAATCCGCCAGATTTTGTGGTCGGAATGTCCGACCATGTGTACGGGGCATTAGACTTACCATACCTGCAAAGCAAATACAATAAAACATAGTAAAAATAAAACATTGCAATCTGTGCCTAAAAAATATATGCTGAAGCATGGGGGCAATTCGCCCCTAATGTTAGGAGAAAATCGCTCCTCCACCCCTGCCCCCATGCTTCGGCATATGTGCTCTTTTTTTTAACTGTGGTGGTGAAATCACCACGACAGCGCTGGAGTCACGGCTTTACGTATCGTGGGAGCAAACGCTGTTGCTGTCAAGATAAATAAATCCGTGCTGCAGCGGAATGGCATAACTGGTAAGCAAATTATGGTTAACAATAAAACAAAGTTACATTACAGTATAACATACCATACCTGCAAAGCAAATACAATAAAACATAGTAAAAATAAAACAGAGAGAGAACAATAGATATAGAACAATAGTGAGCGAACAATAGAGCGGACAGTATAGAGCGGACATAAGAGAGAGAACAATAGAGAGAGAGAAGAAAAATAAAACCACAACTATTTTTGGATTGTTTATTTAATTTTTTTTGTGTTTTTGTGTGTGTGTGTTTTTTTTTCACTGTTTTCACTTTTATAAAAACTGTTAACTGAACGTTGCAGATTAGGGTCTTTCAAAATGTGATGGTTCAGTTACAGTTTAGGGTCTCTCAAAACGTGATGGCCATCACATCTTTTGTGACTGTTTTAGTGTGCCCTAGGACAGTGTAGTGCTGTACCCTACGCTAATACTTGTGTGTGGCAGCGTTTGAAACAGTCACCGATGCAGAGACCAGGTTGGTCAAGACAGGAGGGACAATAAAAGCGAGTGTCACGCCTAAATCCACATTTTCTTCTTTGTGGTGTTCTTTGGGTAGGGATACCAGGGAGGACATACGAAAAATGCCTCTCATGCAGCCGGCTCACTGCATTTGCGTTGGGAAGGTGGGCCAAAGCACCGTCTGGAAACAAAAGGGCTGTGACGATCTCTACCTGGAATTTAAGGAAGGATCCAGTCCATCCTGAAGCTTTGTATAGCACAAAAGCGTTCAGCAGTGCCAATTGAAATATACAGACACTTTTTTGTACCAGCGTCTTGCCTTATGAGCAATTAGGTACAGTGCCAACAACTGGTCATTAAAGTCCACCCCTCCCATATTAAGGTTGTATTCGTGGACACAGAGGGGTTTCTCCACAACACCAGTCGCCGTAGAAAGTCGTATCTGGGTGAAGGGAGCACAGAACAAAAACATTCCGCAAATCCCTCCACTTCACTGCTAACAAATTATTACACTTCAAGCAGGCTCTCCCCCCCCATTTAAGTCGGGATTCTACAAGCCATTGGGGGAAGCCCTGGCAATTGGATCGCACGGTGCCAC
Source organism: Lithobates sylvaticus (assembly GCA_028564925.1). Classification (NCBI taxonomy): domain Eukaryota; kingdom Metazoa; phylum Chordata; class Amphibia; order Anura; family Ranidae; genus Lithobates; species Lithobates sylvaticus. Next base: position 106,656,560 of record CM053036.1, read on the forward strand.
GTGCGCCAATTCCATAATCAATATGGTGACTAAAAAGTGGCAATAATAATTGTCCACGTACAAGTTGTACCCCTGTCCGAATAAGGATGACTTGGTGTCACACAATAAAACTATATGTATAGCCTGTTGCCCTGTCACAAAGCTTATACATCTTGACCCCGTATCTGGCATGCTTGCTGGGAAGATACTGTTTGATAGACAAGTAGTCAGAAAACTTATTCAGGGACTCATCAACACAGACAACTTGATGGGGAGTAAACAAGGCTGCAAACTGTTGATTGAAGTGGTTTACGAGTGTCATGAACTAGGTACTCACCGAGGCCAAGATGCCGAGAGCGGTTGCCCTTGCGACTCGGCGCCTACTGCCCTGAATATGATACAGGGGCGGTTGGCACCAAGAGGCACAAGCCACCGGTAGGATGGTGACTAGGCGTGGGCTCAGGTGTTGCAGTGATGACTAGACTGGAGCTGGAGGGTAGGCCCGGAGGTCACTCAGGTAGGAGTACAGCAAGCAGGCTGAGGGTCAAACACAGAGAGGTTAGTTGGGTGCAGGCTGAGGGTCAAACACAGGTAGGTGAGGTTCAAGGAAGCAGAACAAGGGGTCTTTAGGCAAGAGAGTCCAAGGCAGGCTGGGAGTCAAGCACTGACAGCAGAGAGGAGAATCCAGGATCCAGGCCGAGGGTCAAGTACAGGAGAAGGTAACAGATCCAGAGGCAAGCCGAAGGTCAAGGTCAGGAGAAGGCAGGGTAGTCAGGACGATCCGGGTTTGGCAACAGGTAAGATAATCTTCAAGGACCAAGTACAGGATACAAACAGGTAGTAGCTGTCAGACGAACCAGCGTCTGTCTGGGCACAGAGGCCCTCCTTTTATAGGGCCGCTGAGGTCACATGGGGTGATGCCGCGTTACTGCGCATGCGCGCGCGCCGCTTGGCGGGACCGCGAGTGCGCGTGCGCCGCCGCATCATCTCCCTGTCACTGGCTATGAGCCGGGGAGCCGGACCCGTGCGCCTGCGCACTAGAGTGCGCAGCGGACGGAAACCCTGACAGTGCCCCCCCCTGAGGGGCGGCCTCCGGACGCCCAAGCTCTCCATCAATTCAGGGTGTTCTTGTCGGAAGATCTTGATTAGTCTTGGGGCGTGGAAGTTTCTGGATGGCTCCCAGGAATTATCCTCTGGTGGATAGCCCTTCCACTTTACCAAAAACTGTAGCTGACGACCCACCTTCCTGCAGCCAAGTAGTGACTCAATGCAGACATCAATTGTGACAGGTGGAGGAGGAGGTTCTTCTCTGTCTGGAAAAGGACTGGGGACCAAGGGTCTCAGCAGGGAGGCATGGAATACTGGGTGTATTCTGTAGGTCCTAGGTAAGGCAAGTTCAAAAGCTACAGGATTTACCATCTTTTTGATTTCGAATGGGCCGATAAACTTGGGACCCAACTTCCGTGAGGGGCACGCGATCTTGAGATGGGTAGTTGCCAGCCATACCTTTTCTCCAATCTTGAATGGGGGGTTCTCCTTCCTCCCCTTGTTATGGTCTTTTTTATATCCTTCCTGGGCCTGTTGCATGGTGTCCTGAAGTTTTTTGAAGTTGGATTGAATGTAACTTATCCGTTCCTGTACAGCAGGGACCGGTGATTCAGGGAGAACATTAGGGAGAAAAGATGGGTGGAACCCAACGTTTGCCCAAAACGGAGTCTGATTCGTGGCTGAGTGGGAAGAGTTATTATATGCAAATTCTGCGTAAGATAACAGAGAGGACCAGTCGTCTTGTGCGGAGGAACAGAAGCAACGTAAGTATTGTTCAAGTGTTTGATTAGTTCGTTCGGTTTGTCCATTACTTTGTGGATGGTAAGCTGATGAAAGGCAAATGTTGATTCCTAAAGTTTTACAAAGCTCTTTCCAGAATTTTGAGGTGAACTGTGAACCCCTATCCGAAATAATGCTCTTGGGTACCCCATGGAGCCTAACAATCTCCTTGACAAAAATGTTAGCGGTTTCCAGGGCAGAGGGAGTGCCAATCATGGGCAAGAAGTGGCTCATTTTGGACAGCCGGTCCACTACTACTAGAATGGTAGAGAAGCCTTCCGAGGGAGGCAAGTCCACGATGAAATCCATCGAAATGTCGGCCCATGGGCGTTCGGGGATGGATAGAGGCCTTAGTAACCCCCATGGCTTCGTCTTAGGACCCTTGTTTCGTTGACACGTTATGCAGGAAGACACATATCTTTGGCAATCCTTCCTCCAGCCTGGCCACCAGAAAGTGCGAGAGATATGTTCTGCTGTCTTCCGTACCCCAAAGTGACCAGCCAGCTTATGGTCGTGGAGGGTTTTCAGGACTACAGGTCTTACTTTCGAAGGGACAAAGATCTTGTCCTGGAGCCAAAATAGATTTTCACGTCTTTCTAGGGTGTCTAGGATGGGGTCACTACACTGAGCCGAGGAGGTAGATAGAGCGGTGGACAGGTCGGTGGGTATCAGCAGTAGAAAGTTCTGAGGGGCAAGAATGGTGCTAGGTTCTGATACCTGAGAAGATTCCAGAGAGATGCGAGATAGTGCGTCTGCCTTCCCGTTCTTAGACCCTGGCCGGTAAGAAATATGAAATGTAACCCTTGAGAAGAAAAGTGCCCAACGGGCTTGACGGGGTCTTAACCGTTTCGCAGTGCGGAGGTACTCGAGGTTTTTGTGGTCTGTAAAAATGGTAATTGGGTGAACTGCTCCTTCGAGGAGGTACCTCCACTCCTCCAATGCGGACTTAATGGCCAATAGCTCCCGATCACCAACATCATAGTTCTTTCGGCAGGATTTAGTTTTCGGGAGGCGAAGGCCACTGGGTGTAAAAGAGCTTTTGGCCCATGTCGTTGGGAGAGGATGGCACCCGTGGCAGTCTCCGAGGCGTCTACCTCTAGAACAAAAGTTAACAGTGAGTCTGGATGCTGCAAGATAGGGGCAGAAGTAAAGAGAGTCTTTAATTTGACAAAGGCATCCTGGGCTTCCTGGGACCACTGAAAACGGCCGTGTAGGCGAGTCAGGTGGGTAATTGGGGCCACAATGGCAGAGAATCCAGCGATGAACCTTCTGTAAAAATTGGAGAAACCGATGAACCTCTGTACAGCTTTTTTGTCTTTAGGAGGTGGCCAGTCTACCACTGCCTTGACCTTTTGCGGGTCCATGGATGTGCCTTTGGTGGAGATGATGAACCCTAGAAACTGTACCGTGGATCTTTCAAATTCGCATTTTTCGGCTTTAAGATAAAGCTGGTGGGCTCTAAGGATGGTGAGGACTTTCCTGACATGTTCCCGATGTAGCTCCAGGGTGGCCGAAAAGATGAGGATGTCATCCAGGTATACGACCAAAAAGTCATCCAAGTATTTTCTAAAAATATCATTCACTAGGTGCTGAAAAGTGGCTGGAGCATTGCATAGGCCGAATGGCATCACCAAGTATTTATAGTGGCCAGAAAGAGACCTAAAGGCTGTTTTCCACTCATCCCCTGCGCGGATTCTGACAAGGTTGTAGGCACCCCTTAAGTCCGGTTTAGAAAAAACCTTGGCTGACCGGAAACGCTGGAAGAGTTCGGGAATAAGCGGTAGGGGATATCGGTTCTTAATGGTAATTTTATTGAGTTCCCTATAATCAATGCAGGGCCTGAGTGAGCCATCTTTTTTTCCCACGAAAAAAATACCAGCACCGGCTGGAGAGGTAGAGGGCCGAATAAAGCCTTTTTCAAGATTTTCATCAATATAAGCCTTGAGGGCCTTTAGCTCGGTTTCTGATAGAGGAAATATGCGTCCAAAGGGAATTGCGGAGCCTGTGAGCAATTCAACGGGGCAGTCATAGGCCCGATGTGGCGGCAGGTGGTCGGCCTTTTTTTTGTCAAAGACATCTTTAAAGTCTTGATAGACCGGGGGGATGTGCTGGAGATTCTCCGGTGCCGAGATGACCGTCAGGATGGAGCTGGGAGTTGAAGAGATGCAGTGTTGGTGACAGTAAGGTGATGAAAAGGAGACCTCCTTCCGGTCCCAGTGGATCTGGGGATCATGAGCCTGCAGCCAAGGAAGTCCAAGAATGATGGGGAACATCGGGGAAGATATGAGATCAAACCGTAGGAATTCCTGGTGGCCGGAATCTGTGGTGGTAAGGATAGGTGAAGTCTCCTGTGTTACTGGACCAGAGTGTGGAAGGGACCCATCAGCCAGATGAACCAGTAGCGGACTTGTCTTGTTGAGGCAGGGAATATGCCATTCTTTGGCAGTAGAGATATCCAGGAAGAAGCTGCAAGCACCTGAGTCAATTACGGCCGGTAGCCGGATCTTCTTTCCCACCAGCTGTAGGGAGACAGAAAGGGTCACGTAAGTCTGGGCACGATTAACAGCTTGACAGTTCATGAAAGGCTGAGATGGCAACTTACTGGGCCGGATGGGACAGTTCAGGAGGAAGTGACCCGAACCCCCACAATAGAGGCATAGATTGGATCTACGTCTTCGTTGCCGGTCTTCCTGGGTAAGGCGGGGACGTACTAGGCCTAATTGCATTGGCTCTCCTTCCGAAGTAACAGGACCGGATGGGGCAGTTGGATATGCAGCTGGCATCCTTGGGGAGACCCATATTGGTCGGGGCCCCCTGTAAACGCTCAGAGCGACGTTCCCGCATACGTCGGTCCAATTTGGTAGCCAATTGGATTAATTCTTCCAAGGAAGTAGGAGGCTCAACCCAGGCTAACTCGTCTTTCAGATTCTCACTCAATCCCAATCGATACTGGTAGCGGAGAGCTGCCTCATTCCAGGTAGTGTCGGCAGACCATTTGCAGAATTCCGCCGTATAGTCCTCCACAGCCCTTTTACCCTGGGAGAGGGTATGCAGAGTGGCCTCGGCTGTGGCAGTACGTTGGGGATCGTCATAGAGTTGGCCCATTGCTTCAAAAAACGAGTCAACGGTATTGAGGAGAGGGTTCCTTTGTTCCATGAGGCTGTGGGCCCAAGACTGGGGTTCCTCGGATAGTAGGGAAATAATAAACCCAACTTTGACAATTTCCGAAGAGAAGGTTCGGGGTTGTAGGGCAAGGTAGAGGGAACAGGCATTTTTGAAGGACCTGAACTTTCTGCGATCGCCCGAAAATCGCTCTGGTATTGGCACCTTGGGTTCGGGCACGGCCATCATCATGGCAGGTGGAGGTTGGACCTGGGGTGCGGTGGCTCCACTAGCTGACCCGGAAGCTGAACTTGCTGGGGGAGCGGTGGTTGCCAATTGCTGGAGACGACTGTCAACTTGGGCATAGCCTTCCTGTAACTTTTGTACTGCTTCCATGAGGGCAGACACCTGCTGACATAGCATCTCCAAAGGAGAACCCGCTCTGTTGGCCTCGGTCATGGCTGGTTCGTACTGTCATGAACTAGGTACTCACCGAGGCCAAGATGCCGAGAGCAGTTGCCCTTGCGACTCGGCGCCTACTGCCCTGAATATGATACAGGGACGGTTGGCACCAAGAGGCACAAGCCACCGGTAGGATGGTGACTAGGCGTGGGCTCAGGTGTTGCAGTGATGAGTAGACTGGAGCTGGAGGGTAGGCCCGGAGGTCACTCAGGTAGGAGTACAGCAAGCAGGCTGAGGGTCAAACATAGAGAGGTTAGTTGGGTGCAGGCTGAGGGTCAAACACAGGTAGGTGAGGTTCAAGGAAGCAGAACAAGGGGTCTTTAGGCAAGAGAGTCCAAGGCAGGCTGGGAGTCAAGCACTGACAGCAGAGAGGAGAATCCAGGATCCAGGCCGAGGGTCAAGTACAGGAGAAGGTAACAGATCCAGAGGCAAGCCGAAGGTCAAGGTCAGGAGAAGGCAGGGTAGTCAGGACGATCCGGGTTTGGCAACAGGTAAGACAATCTTCAAGGACCAAGTACAGGATACAAACAGGTAGTAGCTGTCAGACGAACCAGCGTCTGTCTGGGCACAGAGGTCCTCCTTTTATAGGGCCGCTGAGGTCACATGGGGTGATGCCGCGCTACTGCGCATGCGCGGGCGCTGCTTGGCGGGACCGCGAGTGCGCGTGCGCCGCCGCATCATCTCCCTGTCACTGGTTATGAGCCGGGGAGCCGGACCCATGCGCCTGCGCACTAGTGTGCGCAGCGGACGGAAACCCTGACAACGAGGGGCCAAATTTTGTAGAGCCGATCAAATCCAGGGTCACCCCGAGGACGACAGAGTTCATTATCATTGAAGTGCATGAACCGCAAGATCTGCTCATATCATGTCCTGGTCATGGAGGTAGAGAACATGGGCATATGGTGAATTGGGTCAGTGGACCAATATGACCGCAACTCCCTCTTTTTAGTTATGCCCATGAGGGATAGGCCCTGGAAGGTCTTAAATTCAGAGACCGTAATAGGTCTCCAATCTCTGGCAAGGGTCAACTGGGGATTAGCGGCGATAAATTGACCAGCATACAAATTGCTTTGGTCCACAATAGATCTATAGAGATCTTCCGTGAAAAACAGCGAATAAAAATCAAGTGACATAAAATCAACTGTTTCCACCTGAATTCCGGGTTGGCCAGTTAATGTACGGGTGCTGCAGAAGTGGTGGGCTCCCAATTAGGATTGGCGAATGCAGCAGGAAGGGCACTATGGGCTTGACGACCCTGTGTTTGTCTTCTTCTTGGTGGCAGCGGGACACTGCTGCTGCTAGCCACCTTGACTCTGTGAACGCTGCAGTTATGTGTGTTGTGTTGTGTTTTGTAAGTGACAGTGATCGTTTGATACTGCAATTGGGTGGGCTGGGCTGGGCTGGGCGGAGGGGATAAATGCAGGTGCTAGCAGGTATCTGGGCTGATCCCTCTAACACTGCATTTTTGGGAACCCTAAACTATTGGGGACCAGTGATGTAAGTAACTGAGTTAAAATAAACCGCTACCGTTTTTTAGAACAGGCAGTCAGCTTTCTGGTGATAACAACTGATGGGGCTAAGAAGTTGCTTGATCATTATAACAAGCAGCAGGCTCTCGGCTCTGCCCAGGCTCTCTTGTCCCGCTGGCTGGCCGGAGACCCAAACAAAGCCAGAATTGGTTTTGATCGGATCTAGAAACACCGAAGGGACATCACAATGTCACTTCTGGTTTACTGAAGCCTTAAAGGTGCCAGATTTAAAAAATATCAGTATACAAAATATCCAAACTTGGCATTTTGAGTGCAAAGGAGGGATTTGGGGTCAGATTCCTCCCCAAAAAATACCTAACACATGAATATTATTGTCACAAAGAATGTTTACATTCCTTGTAACAGCAATAAAAGTGCTAAAAAATTTTTTTAAAGGGACAGTGTAAAATAAATAAATAAATAAATAAAGGTCACAATAGTGGAAACCTAGGGTAACGATACATTGTTTACAACCACTGACGCCAGGACAATTTCTACTTCCAATGGCCACAATCCGGCCCCCTTCTGAAGGACAGTAAACTGGCCCTTTGTTTGGAAAATTTTGAGATCCCTGCTTTAGAACCACTTTAAGGTTCTGTTCACAACCAAGCGACGACTGCGGTAAAATCGTGCAAAAATGAAAAGTAGGATGCCCATCGCCCAAAATAAGCTTATGTACTTCTTTTGGGCGACAAGCGTCCCGCTATTCTGTTTGCACGTTTTTATTGCAATTTTCGCCCGACGAAATGTAGGAAAATTGGCCCACATTTGGGGTGCTATTGAAATTATCAGGCAACGCACCAGGAATGCACGGGCATCCCGCGATTTGCCGCTATTGCGAATCGTGGACAGAATCACAGCGACTCCACCTGCGATTCGGAGCGCAGAGATGTGAACGGAGCCTGGGATGTTCCTCTTTCTCACCTTATAATGTTGGGCTGTATGCCTGATATAGTGGATCACACACAAACATGGAAAGACCAACACTGGTGATTATTACATTTTCTCTGATACATTTCATTAATAAAACTGGGCTCATAAACAATGCATAAAGTTAATTCCCCTGAGAATTTGTTAAAGCTTTCTTTTCAAAACCAACAATCTGGGCAAGTTGACACTTGTCTCTGACCTTTCATTTTAAGATTTACACCGTAATATAGCAGGAAATGTGTTGTGCTTGCTTTTCATTTAGTATACACTGAAGGCAAAGTCCACTCAAAACCAAGTGCCCAGTTCTGGTTACTGTGGCAGTTGAATGTGGGGTAGAGCATGAACTATGTCTGGGGATCTCCCCATGTAACACCAGGGCAATTAGAAGCAGTTATTCATCCATTCAAGGTCACTATTGTTTTTCAGAATTTAGCTGCAAGCAGGTGAGGGCAGGGCTCACTGATCCATATCATACTCCAGGATTGCTTTTTAGGCTGGTTGTTCGACTGTGTATAATAAGGGAGTAAAGTATTGGTATGTAAAATATTACAGGTGTGTCTTGTGAAAACCTGTTATATAGCCCCAGCTGTCACAGTCTTTTGGCTAAGATTAAATACAGCTGCCAGTATTTTTTAATGTCACCTTTACATAATCACAATGTATTTGCTTGCAGCACATTCTTAATATATACTGCAAATGTACAGTAAATCAGTTGCAGTTATGCAGTCCACAATGAAAGTATATTGCTATAAATGTCCATAGAATAAAAAAAATTTTTTTGGAGAGAAGCAAGAAGGCCTACTGATACATTCGCTTGTAGAAAGGGCTGTTTCCTACAAGCGAAGGTGTTACATGCAGACAGCCTGCACAAATCTCCATGCACCTTGAAGTTTACATCTATGCGAGTAATATATAATAAGTTTACCAGTAGGCCATAATGTGCATGAATCATAGGCCAGTACCCCAAAGGGATGCTTGGAGTGAAGATAGACACTTTGAAATGGTATATGCGTGTAATAAAGTAAATATTTTATTCAGGATATACAAAAAAAGCAGGGAAGGCTCAGTGTAGCATGGTATGTTTACATACAGAGAATGTAATCAATTGATGCAGTTAATAGCATGTCAAAATAGCAAAAACATACAAAGCATTATGACACTCATAGAAACTTGCTTGGTACATATGGTAAGGAAGATGCCAACATGTTTCGGACTTTGGTCCTTTATCAAGGCAACTAGATATCCTTTAGATTCTCATCTAGGTGTATGAGAAGTCATAGGGTTAATGTCAGTAAAATATAACAACATTATACTGTCAAGATATACATTGCTAGATATAGTTAGATAAATAGGTGGTCAGAGAGATACTCACATGTCCTAACGGTGCCTATTTATATGCCAAAAGAGAGGGGAGCCACTGAGCGTGGTGTCCAGGGGTGTCCAAGAGGTATAAAGAGTAAAAACAAGATGAACTTGACCACAAAAATGTGGAAGGCTTGCTGGATGACCCTCAATGGCTACAAGGTCCAAGGTACAGGGCTGGGGCGGGGAGCCCGGGTCCTGTATCAGGCAGACAGGCCAGACAGTGTATCACTGTAGGAATGGAGTATAGAGCAGTAGTAAGGACAAGTATCTGAATGTATAAGGTATGGCCAAACAAAATCAGAAAGGCCATGTGTTTACCTGAATCAGGAGCATGGAGTGTGGATAGCAGGTCATCTCTGGATAGTCAGCAGCATGTACTGAGGCCAGAGTGTGGAGGATATTAGTAGGGTCAGGTAATGAGCATCAGCTGAATGTGGGAGTGGATATGCTGCTGAAGGCATAGCACTAATTAGCTGGAGTGTCTGTAGGAAGAAAGGCGCCAAACAGTGCCAAAGTATACTTCCTGGATGTGGACCTCTGACGGGGCGGCGCCGGGCGCGGCCGCGTCATGACGGCGCGGGCACGTCCGGCGTCGTGACGTCACCGACGCGGGAAGAGAACCGCCGACAACCTGATGCGCTCCAAGGTGGAGCGCAAGCAGGAAGCGGATGTGATGTAGAGTCCGAATGGACGGCGGGAGTGTAGCGCATGCGCAGAAATGGTTTAGCGCATGCGTACCAGGTCTTACCCGCGCCGGGTAGCACGATGAGGGAGAGCAGGCAAAGTAGATGGGCGTATATAGAAAAAAAGAGGCAAAATGGCAGAATAGGCAGGAGAGGACAAGTGAATAACTGGCATGACAATAAATAATGCGATTTGCAGTATTAGACAATAAATGGCATAAAGACATTGGATTGAAGGGAACAAGCATATACATACATACACATCCACAGTATTTAGTACAGTATGTAGATACATCAGGTGTATAGGAATGACAAAGTAATTCTGTGAGTGCTTCTCGTGGGGGACCAAGCTATAAATCTAATTCACAGATTCCCGTCTCGAAACCCTCAAGGTAGGGTTTAAAATTAAAGGCCTCGTTGAGGCCGGGGGGTATGGTGGCATTTAGGTGGAAAATCCATCGAAGTTCGCTCTGTAAGAGCGCTTTGTTGTAATCGCCCCCTCGGGTTGGAGGTGGAATATGGTCCAAAGCTTTGAACGAAATTTTAGGGGTGGTATCTGGATGAACGATGGAAGAATGTCGTCCCAATGGTAAATCGGGATCTCTTTGGTTTATACTAGTAATATGGCCATATATTCTTTTCCAGAATGGCAATTTGGTCTTACCCACGTAGAAGCACCCACATTCACATTCCAAAAGATAGACAATACCAATTGAGCGGCAGTTTACATAATGTTTGGGGAAAAAACGTTGACCGTTAGGTAGAACGTTATGTAAATTGGATTTGGGTAGGTATTTGCAGTAATTACAATTGCCACATGGAAAGGTACCCTTAAGTTGTCTCTGGGATTTATTACTACTTTTGTATTCACTTGTAATGAGTTTATCACGGAGAGAAGGGGCACGTCGATAGGTGATCAAAGGTTTGGGCGGGACAAAGGGGGAAAGTGTCCTGTCTGTAGAAATGATGTGCCAGTGTTTAGAAAGTATTTGAGTAATTTCATTGTGTTGTTGGCAGTAATTCGTAATGATTCTGAGGGGTGGTTGTGTGGATGGCCCACTAATTTTAGGGATGAGTAAGACAGAGCGTGGTTTGGATTTTGCTTTTTTGTATGCGTTTTTGAGGACGCTATTTTTGTATCCACGTGCACGGAGTCTGTCCCTCAGTGCCGAGGCCTCGTGTTCAAAGGAGGTATCCGTCGAGCAGTTTCGTCGGGCACGTAAGTATTGAGCAAAGGGAATAGATTTCAGGAAAGGTTGGGGGTGGAAGCTAGAGGCTGCAAGGATGGTATTACCGGCAGTTGGTTTGCGGAACAGTTGGCTTTGTAGTTTTCCATGTATATCCTTGCTAAGCGTAAGATCAAGGAAAGAGATGGAACTATAACTGTAAGTCATTGTAAATTTTAGGTTAAGGGAGTTCGACGTGTTCAAATATACAAGGAAGTGTTGTAGAGTATCGGTCGGGCCTTGCCACAGAATCAAAATATCGTCTATATAGCGACGAAACGAAGCTATATGTTTTGTAAAAGTACTGGCTGCATCAGTCCTGAATAGGTCACGTTCCCACTCCCCCAGGTACAGATTGGCGTACGCCGGTGCGCAACAAGTGCCCATGGCGACGCCCTGTACCTGGAGGTAGTGGGAACCGTTGAAGGAAAAAAAGTTATGGGTTAGAATAAATTTGAGTGCTCTAATGATGAAAAGAGACAACTCGTGAGAGTAGATATTGGCATTAGACAGAGTATGTTGGATGGCTGTATGTCCTAGGGAGTGGGGTATAGAACTGTAAAGGGCCTCAACGTCGATGGCGACCAGGACAGTGTCGGCATCGACGTGGAGGTCCGACAAACCTTGAAGTAGGTGTGTAGTATCACGTATGTATGAAGGTAATGCCTGTACTAAAGGTTGGAGTAATTTGTCTATATAACGGCTCAAATTGTCCGTAAGGCAGCCCCGTCCGGAGACGATGGGTCTGCCTGGTGGTCTGGGAAGGTTTTTGTGTACCTTGGGTAAGGCATAGAATGTTGCCTCTCTAGGAAATTTGGTCCTAATATATTCAAGAGTAGATTTGTCAATAATGTGTTGTCTAAATGCATCATCAACAAGGGTATATAGTTCCTGTTGGAATAACCTGATTGATGTACTGGATATTGTGGCATACCACTCACGGTTGCGTAGTATGTTAAGACACATTTCAAGGTAGTCAGCTTTGTCTAGGACAACAATGTTTCCACCCTTGTCTGCCGGTTTGATCACTATAGATGGATTAGTCTTTAACTCTTGTAGGGCTAAGTGTTGGTTATATGTGAAGTTTTTATTTTTGGGATGGGTGGGGGAAGTTTTGAGGTGTCGTATTTCGTTGGTCACTGACTGTAAAAATAGTGCAGCACGCGGATTGGTGCTGGGTGAAGGGAAGAAACTTGATTTTTTCTTAAGAGAGATGTGGTGAGAGGGATGTGAATTATGAGATGGAATCTCATCCTCAAAGTTATTGAGGAGATTTTCAAGATCAATGGTGTCAATCAAATCTGGTGGGTTACTCTCCTCGAGGAGTTCAATGAGCTGCTGAAGGGCAGTGGTTTCTGTGGCAGTGTGTAAAACATTATCAGAAAAGGGGTTCGGTGTGTACATACTGTGCAAAAGTAACTTGCGAATAAACAAATGTATATCTTTGATAGCTGTGAATTTGTCCAGCTGTGAGATTGGACAAAAGGTGAGTCCCTTTTCTAGGACTGAGATTTCGTGACAAGTGAGTGTATGGGAAGAAAGGTTGATGATGTTATTGGAGGAATCAATTAGCGTGTTGGTCGTTTGGGTTTTGGATTTTGAGAGGTGTGTTGTTGGTATGCGTGAAGTGAGGTTCGCATTTTGTCTAAAAAATCTGCATTCTGGGATGCAGAAGGTAAAGAGTGCGATCTGTGTGTCTTGGCATTAGAGGGGGCCACCGGCGAGTCCCCAAGGGGGGAGGCGCCGGGGGTCCCCTCCATGTCAGACACATCGTCACTCGAAAAATTGGGTGTGCGTCCACGTTTAGGTTTACGTGGAACCGAAAGGAGATTGGGTTTGTGGGGTAGGTGGGCAGAAATGTGAGTCTTGTCAGTGGTAGAACGAGAACTGGGTGCCCGGATATCGGGTCGTGTAGAAATGTTGGGGCGATTTGTGCGATTAATATCGCTCCATTTGTATGCACGTTCTTCGTGAAAGGCTTTCTTATCACGAAAGAATTTTTTATCCTTCTGCGCGAGGATCTCATGGTTAAACTTGTCAAAACGAGTTTTTAACTGTTCATCAAGTGAGATGTATAGGGGGTGTGTCTGAAATTGTTCGAGCTGTGTGTTGATCAGCTCGAGTTTAATATCTAAAGCGGTCATTTGGGATTCGTATTCAGCAATGAGTAATTTCATGAGTTCGTTAGAACAATTTTTCAGGACATTCTCCCATGATGCTTTAAAATCTGGGCGGATGTCCTGGAAGGTAGGAAAGATTTGTACCCGGAGGCCAAAGGGGTTAATACCATGGGAAATGTATTCTTTGAAAGATTTGATGTGCCAAAAGAGGGAGGCTTTCTTTTGCACTGTGTGTGTAAGGTTTAGAAAAGTATATTTGAGTTGTGACTGAACATACTCATTAGACTCAAATTGATGCATGGTATTGGACATGCGTGTATCCCATTCATCTCCAAGATATAAAGCCATATTTAGTACAGGGTAAGGGAATAAAGTGTAATAGCAATGATAGATGACTGTATAAGGTATATAAATACACAGTATAGAAAAGTATTTGATTTGTTTGGAAAGACTATGTAAAAAAGGTATAATTACTAGTGGGGTAATAGAACAGTAAGGTATCACCTAAACTTGCCAGGAAGGGGATTTGGATGGGGTAACCATCAAGGGGTAAAAATATAGGATTTAATTGTTAGGCAAGTGGGTGGAGATAGCAGGTGGTCTATCGCATCCCAGATTAGATATATAATAAGTTTACCAGTAGGCCATAATGTGCATGAATCATAGGCCAGTACCCCAAAGGGATGCTTGGAGTGAAGATAGACACTTTGAAATGGTATATGCGTGTAATAAAGTAAATATTTTATTCAGGATATACAAAAAAAAGCAGGGAAGGCTCAGTGTAGCATGGTATGTTTACATACAGAGAATGTAATCAATTGATGCAGTTAATAGCATGTCAAAATAGCAAAAACATACAAAGCATTATGACACTCATAGAAACTTGCTTGGTACATATGGTAAGGAAGATGCCAACATGTTTCGGACTTTGGTCCTTTATCAAGGCAACTAGATATCCTTTAGATTCTCATCTAGGTGTATGAGAAGTCATAGGGTTAATGTCAGTAAAATATAACAACATTATACTGTCAAGATATACATTGCTAGATATAGTTAGATAAATAGGTGGTCAGAGAGATACTCACATGTCCTAACGAGTAATATCAGGTAAGAGCCTTGGTGTTTAGTTCAATCCTATGTTATTTAATATATGCATATACAGAAAAAGCAAAAGAAAAAAATTATTTCTTAGGTTTCTGTGGTAGTGAGCCCTTGTAGAATGCCAACCTGGGGTTCCCCAGGGCTAGAGTTGAGCGAACACCTGGATGTTCGGGTTCGGCGGGTTCGGGCGAACTTCGGAAAAAAGTCCGGATTCGGGACCGAACTTGACATGAACTTGACCCCGAACTCCGAACCCCATTGAAGTCAATGGGGACCCGAACTTTTGAACATTAAAATGGCTGTAAAAAAGTCATGGAAAGGGCTAGAGGGCTGCAAATGGCAAGAAAATGTTGTTAAGAGCATGGCAAGTGATCTGCAAACAAATGTGGATAGGGAAATAACTTAAAATAACATAAAAAATAAAAATAAAATGCTGGAGGCCCCCTTCTCAGCAGAAGAGGTACAGGAAGTCATTAAGAACCTCAGAAACTCAACGGCACGATGCCGCACATATGGTGGGAATACCCCAGAATACGCACTTTCTGGAAAAAATTATTAACTTTCATCAGGAGACTGGGTGGGAGACAATGTGAAGGAACCGGAGGCACTGTCAGCAACCCAATCTACTATCGCCTGTACTTGTCCTGGCCTCAACATTCGTACAGCCTCATTAGGCGCGCCAAAATACCGCTGCAGGCTCTGTCGCCTACTCGCACCTGAGGAAGGTGTTTTACTAGTGCGTGTAGCTGGCACAGATCGACCACGTCCTCTCCCTGCAACAGGAGCGCCACCAGCAGCACCACGACCCGGGCCACGTCTCCTTTTTGATGATCTCCTCATATTTTCAAAATTTATGATCTCGCCCTAAATGGGTGTTTTTGTCAATAGCAGAATACACGTACAGTGTCTAAAGCGTTTATGAAAACGCAGAAAATGCTATTGGGAAAAAAAACACTGCAAAATTAAATTTTTTTGCAATGTTTTTCCAATATCAGAATACACGGATAGTGTCTAAAGTGTTTATAAACACGCAGAAAATGCTATTGGGAAAAAAAAAAACACCCCCAGATGATGCCTCATTAAGGCGAAACGCGTCGGGAGAAAGATTTGCTGATGCCACTGCTGCCAATTTCTTTTCATACATGCCTAAATAAGCTTTTGTACATGTGAGTACCCATTTTATATGTTCATTAAATTTTAACTTGCTTGACGGTATTACGCTATGGTCTCATTTTCTCTTTATTGGTAATACCATTGGGGGATGAGCCACATACTATACCTGCCTACCACTCCTACTTTCCATCAGCCACTCAACGCATAGTCTTGTCGTCGGTTACCAGACATCACAAATTGGAACAACTGCCCACATCGGTGTATTGCAAACACCATACAGCAATTTTGACTCATATGGTGTAAGCCTACCTGAGTCCACGATAGTCGGTAAGCCTTCCATTAATCGGTGACGGAGTACATCAGACAAGCCGCACAAGTCACTTTATGTTTTACTGTATTCACTTAAGTCACTATTATGGTGTAATATTGATTTTTATAACAATTATTTTTAAATTTTGAGACACTATACTGTTTATTTGTGATGGTCTCAATTCAGTCACGTTTTGTCTGTAATCAGTATATTTCACCATTTGTAATTTAATGGATATTCTATATGGAATATAGTTCCACTATTGGTCACTTATATTTATTTATTTTGGTGATATATAATCTTTAAAGATTTTTTTCTATTATTATATATTATTTCACAGTATATGTTTAATAATCACTATTGAACACTTTGAGCGCCACACTATATACTTATTCACGCAGAAAATGCTATTGGGAAGAAAAAAAACACTGCAAAATTAAATTTTTTTGCAATGTTTTTCCAATATCAGAATACACGGATAGTTTCTAAAGCGTTTATGAACACGCAGAAAATGCTTTTGGGAAAAAAAAAACACTGCAAAATTAAATTTTTTTTGCAATGTTTTTCCAATATCAGAATACACGGATAGTGTCTAAAGCGTTTATGAAAATGCAGAAAATGCTATTGGGAAGAAAAAAAACACTGCAAAATTAAATTTTTTTGCAATGTTTTTCCAATATCAGAATATACGGATAGTGTCTAAAGCGTTTATGAAAACGCAGAAAATGCTATTGGGAAGAAAAAAAGCACAGCAAAATAAAAAAATTTTGCAATGTTTTTCCAATATCAGAATACACGGATAGTGTCTAAAGCGTTTATGAACACGCAGAAAATGCTATTGGGAAAAAAAAAAAAACACTGCAAAATTTTATTTTTTTGCAATGTTTTTCCAATATCAGAATACACGGATAATGTCTAAAGCGTTTATGAACACGCAGAAAATGCTATTGGGAAAAAAAAAAACACTGCAAAATTAAATTTTTTGCAATGTTTTTCCAATATCAGAATACACGGATAGTGTCTAAAGCGTTTATGAAAACGCAGAAAATGCTATTGGGGAAAAAAAAAACACTGCAAAATTAAATTTTTTTTGCAATGTTTTTCTAATATCAGAATACACGGATAGTGTCTAAAGCGTTTATGATAACGCAGAAAATGCTATTGGGGGAAAAAAAAACACTGCAATATTAAATTTTTTTGCAATGTTTTTCCAATATCAGAATACACGGATAGTGTCTACAGCGTGTATGTATGAACACGCAGAAAATGCTATTGGGAAAAAAAAACACAGGAAAATTAAATTTTTTTGCAATGTTTTTCCAATATCAGAATACACGGATAGTGTCTAAAGCGTTTATGAAAACGCAGAAAATGCTATTGGGGAAAAAAAAAGACACTGCAAAATTAAATTTTTTTGCAATGTTTTTCCAATATCAGAATACACGGATAGTGTCTACAGCGTGTATGTATGAACACGCAGAAAATGCTATTGGGAAAAAAAAACACAGGAAAATTACATTTTTTTGCAATGTTTTTCCAATATCAGAATACACGGATAGTGTCTAAAGCGTTTATGAAAACGCAGAAAATGCTATTGGGGAAAAAAAAAGACACTGCAAAATTAAATTTTTTTGCAATGTTTTTCCAATATCAGAATACACGGATAGTGTCTAAAGCGTTTATGAAAACGCAGAAAATGCTATTGGGGAAAAAAAAAACACTGCAAAATTAAATTTTTTTGCAATGTTTTTCCAATATCAGAATACACGGATAGTGTCTGCAGCGTGTATTTATGAACACGCAGGAAATGCTATTGGGGGAAAAAAAACCAGCAAAATTAAATTTTTTTGCACCCCCCCGTTCGGCTCGCACCAGAACCCGCGAACGGACCTAAAGTCCGTGCGAGCTTTAGAACCCTATTAGTTATAATGGATGCGAACGTTCGAAATTAAAAGTGCTCATTTTAAAGGCTAATATGCATGTTAATGTCATAAAAAGTGTTTGGGGACCTGGGTCCTGCCCCAGGGGACATGTATCAATGCAAAATTTTTTTTTTTAAAAACGGCCGTTTTTTCAGGAGCAGTGATTTTAATAATGCTTAAATTGAAACAATAAAAGTGTAATATTCCTTTAAATTTCGTACCTGGGGGGTGTCTATAGTATGCCTGTGAAGGGGCGCATGTTTCCCGTGTTTAGAACTGTCTCTGCGCAAAGTGTCATTTTTGAAAGTAAAAAAGCTATTTAAAATCACTCGCGGCTAATGTTAATTCACGGCTCCCGTAACACAGAGAACAGTGATTCATTGAAACTCATTCATAAAAAAAAGTCATTGATAAAAAAAAAAAAAAATGAAAAAAAAAAAAAGCGTAGGGGTCCCCCCAAATTCAATAACCAGGCCCTTCAGGTCTGGGATGGATATTAAGGGAAACCCCAGCCAAAAAAAAAAAAAAAAAATGGCGTAGGGTCCCCCTCAAAATCCATACCAGACCCTTGAGGTCTGGTATGGATTTTAAGGGGAACCCTAGCCAAAAAAAATGGCGTGGGGTCCCCCTCAAAATCCATACCAGACCCTTATCCGAGCACGCAACCTGGCAGGCCGCAGGAAAAGAGGGGGGGACGAGAGCGGCCCCCCCTCTCGCCTGAACCGTACCAGGCCACATGCCCTCAACATTGGGAGGATGCTTTGGGGGTCTAAGACCCCCAAAGCACCTTGTCCCCATGTTGATGAGGACAAGGGCCTCTTCCCCACAACCGTGCCCGCTGGTTGTGGGGGTCTGCGGGCGGGGGGCTTATCGGAATCTGGAAGCCCCCTTTAACAAGGGGACCCCCAGATCCCCCCCCCCCCTGTGTGAAATGGTAAGGGGGTACAAAAGTACCCCTACCATTTCACCAAAAAAGTGGCAAAAATGGTAAAAATGACAGGAGACAGTCTTTGACAATTCCTTTATTAAAATCTTCTTTCTTCTTTCTTCATCCTTCGGTTTCTTCATCTTCTCCTTCCTTCATCTTCTTCCATCTTCTTCTTCCATTTTCTTCTTCCTCCGATCCGCTTCTTCTTGCGCTGGTCTTCTCGTCCTTCTCGTCCGGCATCTTCTTCCGTCGGCGTCGGTGTCTTCTTGGGCCGCTCCGCGCAATGGGAGGCTCCCGCTGTGTGAGGCTCCGCTCCATCTGACAGGTCTTTTAAAACGGAGGGCACCTGGTGACCCCGCCCCCCTCTGACGTCATGGGGAAAGCCATCATGGAATTCCCCATGACGTCCCTGTGCGTCAGAGGGGGCGGGGTCACCAGGTGCCCTCCATTATAAAAGACCTGTCAGACGGAGCGGAGCCTCACACAGCGGGAGCCTCCCATTGCGCGGAGCGGCCCAAGAAGAGACAGAGACACCGACACCGACGCCGACGCCGACGGAAGAAGATGCCGGACGAGAAGGACGAGAAGACCAGCGCAAGAAGAAGCGGATCGGAGGAAGAAGAAAATGGAAGAAGAAGATGGAAGAAGATGAAGGAAGGAGAAGATGAAGAAACCGAAGGATGAAGAAAGAAGAAAGAAGATTTTAATAAAGGAATTGTCAAAGACCGTCTCCTGTCATTTTTACAATTTTTGCCACTTTTTTGGTGAAATGGTAGGGGTACTTTTGTACCCCCTTACCATTTCACACAGGGGGGGGCCGGGATCTGGGGGTCCCCTTGTTAAAGGGGGCTTCCAGATTCCGATAAGCCCCCCGCCCGCAGACCCCCACAACCACCGGGCACGGTTGTGGGGAAGAGGCCCTTGTCCTCATCAACATGGGGACAAGGTGCTTTGGGGGTCTTAGACCCCCAAAGCATCCTCCCAATGTTGAGGGCATGTGGCCTGGTACGGTTCAGGCGGGAGGGGGGGCCGCTCTCGTCCCCCCCTCTTTTCCTGCGGCCTGCCAGGTTGCGTGCTCGGATAAGGGTCTGGTATGGATTTTGAGGGGGACCCCACGCCATTTTTTTTGGCTAGGGTTCCCCTTAAAATCCATACCAGACCTCAAGGGTCTGGTATGGATTTTGAGGGGGACCCTACGCATTTTTTTTTTTTTTTTTTTTTGGCTGGGGTCCCCCCTTAATATCCATCCCAGACCTGAAGGGCCTGGTTATTGAATTTGGGGGGACCCCTACGCTTTTTTTTTTTGTTTTTTATTAATGAATGACAGTTCTCTGTGTTACAGGAGCCATCAATTCATTAGCCGCGAGTGATTTTAAATAGCTTTTTTCCTGCAAAAATGACACTTTTTTGCAGGGAAAGTTCTAAGCACAGGAAACCTGCCCCCCTTCACAGGCCACCTATAGACACCCCCCAGATGTGATACTGCAATGCTGTTCTAACAGCACGCACACACATATCCCCAGAAATAAAGCACATATTGTCAGCAGCACACTGACACGCTGACACTGACTGAAACATAATATGCGAGGCCGCCGGCGCGGCGGCCTCTTATACCGTGGGGCGTGTACTAAAGCCCCTGAGCTATAATTGGCTACAGGCATCCTGCCTGTAGCCAATTATGGCTCTCCTCGCTGCCGGCGCTGTGATTGGCCAAGCATGCGGGGTCACAGTGCATGCTTGGCCAATCATCAGCCAGCATTGCACTGCGCGGGCCGCAATGCATTGCGGGGCCGCTCGCATCACACGAATTTGATGCGAGCGGCCCCAATAGTTCTGGGCTCGCCGAGCGAGCGAACACCCGGTGCTCGATTCGAACATGGGTTCGAATCGAACACCGGGCTCATCCTTACTGACTAGCTTCGATTGGCTGCCCTGCAGCTCTTAAAACAGGCGCCAATACATCGCCGAACACCGGACCAGAACCCGAACTTACAGCCAATAGTTCGTGTTCGAGTCCGGGCCCCGGACACCCAAAAGTCCGGTACGGACCCAAACTTTACAGTTCGGGTTCGCTCAACCCTACCCAGGGCCTTTCATCTAAGCCCCAGGCTGCTTCTTCACCAGAACCTCTGATGGTGGTGATGGACTTGCAGCAACCTGAAACCAGGTCATGGCCCCCAGGTACGCCCAGCTGACGATACGGAGACCACTCGCATGTGCAAATGTCAGGAGACAGAGGAAAATCCAGGAAAAACAACTTGAGGCCAGAGCGGGTGGCAGACAAACAGAAACGGAAGTTGAAGGCTACTTTCGTGCTTTTCAGGCATTTTAGCGCTAAAAATAGCACCTGTAAAGTGCCTGAAAAGCGCCTCTCATGCCACCGCAGTGTGAAAGTCTGAGTGCTTTCACACTGGGGCGGTGCGCTTGCAAGATGAGAAAAAAAGTCCTGCAAGCATCATCTTTAGGGTGGTGCGGGAGCGGTGTATACACCGCTCCCAAAATGCCCTGCCCATTGAAAGCAATGGGCAGCACTGCTGAAGCTTTTTGGGTGCCTTTACCCCCTTGTTAAAAGCACCCCTGCCCGCACAGCGCCGGTAAAGCACCGCTAAAACGAGCAGCGCTTTACCACGAGCGCGGGGCAGTGTTTCGTGTGAAAGTGGCCGAAGTCAGGGTTGGTACACGGGAAGTCAGACACTGAATATATGAAATACTATCAAACAGGAGCTCAGAGACTTAGGAAGTTGCTCAGGCAACGTGGGCTGCATTGAGCATGTCTTATTTAGGGAAGCAAACTAGGATTTGGGCCAGGAAGTGATGTAAAAGAAGGAAATATAAACCCACAGTATAGCGGGCTACTCCCATAGGTGAGCACAGAACCCAAACAACACATGTGAAAACGCTGCGCAAACTGCTGTCGCTATATAAATCCTGTATAATAATAATAATAATGTGAATAGAGTCACAGGTCTAATAAAACAACTGCAGTAAGGAGGTAAGAATTACACAGGCAGGAAACTGCAGGGTAAATTGTAACAGGATTATTAGGAATACAAAATGTACGCATCATCTCGGCAGAAGGTTTTTTTTATCTTTCTTATCTTTTTAAAAAGCCTTCCGTGTGCAGCAGCCCCCCTAATATTTACCTGAGCCCATCTCTATCGAGCGATGTCCACAAGTGTCTCGGCTGTCCGAGATTCTCCCTCCTGGCTGAGACACAGCAGTGGCGCCATTTGCTCCCACTGCTGTCAATCAAAGTTGGCTAGCCAATCAGGAGAGAGAGGGGTCTTAGAGCCATGAATCACTTTTTACTAAAGGACGACAGACTAAATCCCTTACAAGCTAAATTTTTGCTAGAATGTGTAGAATTCTCCCTTACACATAACTTTTTTTCGTTCTTGGGTGAACATTACTTGCAGACAAAAGGTACAGCTATGGGGGCTAGGTTTGCCCCTAGTTACACAAATCTATTTATGGGTTTTTGGGAGGATGCCTTCATATGGAAAAACAATCCTTTTTGAGCAAACCTGATCCTTTATGCCAGATATATTGATGATATTGATGATATTCTTATAATCTGGGATGGGTCAGACCATGATCTTAACAATTTTTTAGAATACTGTAAGGACATCTCTTTCGGCATAGAATTCACTCATGTTATTGACGAAAAGGTTTTAGTTTTTCTGGATCTAGAACTCCAGGGAAGAGATGGTGATATATTTTCTAAAACACATTTTAAACCAAGTGGAGGTAATTTGTACCTACATGCAAAAAGTACCGTATTTATCGGCGTATAACACGCACTTTTTCCCCCTTAAAATCGGGGGAAAGTCGTGGGTGCGTGTTATACACCGATACCCCCCAAAAAAATGACAAAAATCGGTTGCGGCGCCGAAAAATGGCGGCCGCGGTTCGGCCTTTTTCGGCCGCGGTCGCCAAAAAAAGGCCGGAAAAAGCCGAAGCGCGGCCGAAAAAGACCGAAGCCGGCTGTTCAGCTCTGCTCGTAGTCCCGCCTCCCTGCGCTCGCTCCCGAAACAGCAGGGAGGCGGGACTCCGAGCGTAGCTGAACAGTCGGCTCGGTCTTCTTCGGCCGCACTTCGGCCTTTTTCGGCCGCGGTTCAGTCTTTTTCGGCCGCGTATGCGCGGTTTGTCATGCGGCGGGAAATTTAAACGCGGGCAAACTGCAAATGACACTAGCAAGCTGCAAATGACACTGGGCAAGCTACAAATGACGCTGGGCAAGCTACAAATGACGCTGGGCAAGCTACAAATGACGCTGGACAGGTTGCAAATGACGCTGGGCAAGCTACAAATGACGCTGGGCAGGTTGCAAATGACGCTGGAAAAGGCTGCAAATGACGCTGGGAAAGCTGCAAATGACGCTGGGCAGGTTGCAAATGACGCTGGGAAAGGCTACAAATTACGCTGGGAAAGCTGCAAATGACGCTGGGAAAGGTGCAAATGACGCTGGGCAAGCTGCAAATGACGCTGGGCAAGCTGCAAATGACGCTGGGCAAGCTGCAAATGACGCTTAAATGTAAGTTTTTTTTTTCCCTAAACTTCTCTCCTAAAACTTTTTTTCCTTAAAATTCCCTCCTAAACTTGGGGTGCGTGTTATACGCCGATCAATACGGTAATCACCATCCAAGGTGGATACAAAATGTCCCCTATGGACAATTTCGTCGTCTGAGGCGCACGTGTACAAAAAAAGAAGATTACTTAGAACAGAGTAAGCTCCTTACACAAAAGTTTATAGAAAAAGGCTATGATGCAAGTCATATAGAGACAGCCCTTAATAAATACTTGGCCCTCTACGACAATCCACCAGAACCTCTATGCCGGATCACCTCTGATAATCAACAGGTTTGATTCTCTGCTCAGTATACCAACAAAGCTTTTGAGATACAGAATATCATCAAAAGAAATTGGAACATATTTAAACATGACCCTGTGCTAGGTAATACACTCCCCGATCATCCTAATATTGTTTTTCTCAAGCCCCGTGATCTAAGGAGCTTGGTAGCCCCAAGTAGGGTGAAAACATCTACCAACAAACCCACTAGTATTTGGTCAACAATATGGATGGAGAGATGGGAGGACCCATAAACTTAAACAATTCATGAACTGCGGCAACAAAGTCCAATCACGCAAATTCCGATCGTGTGTAGCCTAGTCCTACGGACAAAGTGCCACGCATGCTCAGAAGAAATTCTCTGACGGAAGCGCTCGGTCAGGTAAAACTAGCGTTCCTAATCGACAGAGCACATTCGTCGCGCTGCAATGTTAAAATTTGTTTAATGCAGCGCATTCTCTTTTTCTTTACAATGCAAGAAGAATGAAGTTTTTTAGCTGCTCATATTCACACTGACTTCTCCAAAACTTCTTTCTTTATTCTTTTTCCTGATTTCATGGCTAGAATTTTTTTATTCGTCAGATCTCAAGAATGTTTTATTTATTTTTTTACATTTATAGTGGTTGGTTTTTTAATCAAGATTTCATTTATTTGTAATTTTGCCCATCTTCTTTTTTTTTGGGAGGGGGGTTTTGTGTGTCTCAACTTACCCCAACACCATTATTATCATTATTTTTAGTTTTTTGGTTAAATTCTCTAGGAGGTTGTTTGGTGTTGGTGCCCCTTGTTAATTTGACTTTCTGATTTGTGAAATGTACCTGCCTACTCACAAATAAACTGTCCTTTTTGAAGTAAAACACATAGGCAAGTATTTCTTAAAACCAAAAAAAACTTTATTCGGTGTCATAAACAAAATAAACAGGAAGGCAACGCTAGAGAAACTGGTCAATTTGGCAAAGCCTTTTGGCCCCCATGGCAGACATCAAATATGTAATAGCAAAATTGGTGGCATGAGGAGTACATATCTAAGGGAGTACAATCTGGTCCAGAAGTCCAAGCGATCAGGAAGATCAGATGACATCTATGTCCCCAGGATGTTGTCAGACAAGAGGCTGCATCTTCTGACAGACCAGACGGAACCCAGGCCATCACTCTCTGGTCTTCCTAAGGCACTTCCCTCCAGGCTTCCTTCCAGGCTGTGGCTCTGATCTTCTAGTTGTGGCAGCAGGTGAAGGAGGAGAAGGGCGATGGTCAACCTCCCAGCTGCCACTTGCCACAGCCTCCTCCCAGCTGCCACTTGCCACAGCCTCCTCCCGGCTGAGGTCTTCCTGTGTATGAAAATGGGACATAGTTTTAGTTCTTTGTTCATCAATCACACTATTTTCAGCTCATGACTGTTGCAAATTGAATGTTAATAAATAGAACATACTATAATTCTGAGCCCAGCATTTTTCATTCTTGGCCCAATGCTTTTTGGTCACTACTGCCTATTGATATGTCAACCACTTTGTTAAATCACAACTTAACTGATCAATAATAACATCTAGTTAACATCATAAAATGTACGTCAAGAAATATGTTCACCAATGCTATACCTGTCTCAAGCTGGGCCCCTCCACATGTTGCTGCCTGGAAGGCCCAGGTTGGACATCTGAAGCCTCAGCTGGGGGGGGAAGGAAGACTGTAGAGTGATGGCATGGGTTCCCTCTGGTTTGCCAGAAAATTTAGCCTCTTGTAGAACTGCATCCTGGGGACATAAATGTCATTTGGATCTCCTGATCGCAGGGAATTCTGGAACATCTGGCGCTCCCTCAGATAGGTGCTCCTCAGGGCACCAATTTGGACCATCACATAGGTGATGTCTGCTGTGGGGAGCATGATTTGAACGTAATGGAGTAGTTTCTCCAGCACTGCCTTCCTTTTGCTTAGATTACTATAATCTGGGTGTGAATTCTGCCACAGGCAGGGCATCGCCCTGAGCTCATCAATTATAAGCACATTGAAAAAAGGAAATTTAAAAGGATCCATAGTATTTTTTGCAAGACAAACCATAATAATGTCAGGCTAAACTCTCCTAATCTTGTCCCCAAATAAGCCTCAATCTAGAAGCAGTCTAGGCTAGTGATGTACCAAGTTCAAATCGTACCTTCGTTATAGCGCTCGTTGCCTGCGTCAGCTCTCTCTGCTTACAGATCGTCCGTACGACACACGCGTGTGACGTTTTATATACAGTGCGCATGCGTGAAACTCCGCCCGCCCCTGACAATTTTTCTTGTCTATTCCCCACCCCTTCTCTTTATGGTGCAGTTGGGAGAGCACATGGCGGAGACACAGCAGGTGCGCAATAACTATTCCAGCAACGAGGAGGAGGACGAGGAAAGCCCGGAGCCAGAAACGTCCCGATCCCGGAGGAGAAGATTTAAGGCCTCAAATATGTCTTTTGGAGAAATGTTGGAGATGGTGGACATATTGAAGAGGAGCGACTATGATGGGAAGTATGGGCCTTACCCCAACCCAAGTGTCAGAAAGGCAAAGATCATGGCTAAAGTTGTGAAGAGTCTGCAGAAGAATTTTGGGTTACGACGATCCAAGGATCAACTGAGGAAAACGCTGGTCAGACCTGAAACTGAGGGAGCACGATCAGTACCGAAAGATCAAGCGAGTTCTTCAAAAAAGTAAGTAGTTGTCGTGTGTTCATCTTATTTTTGTTGTTTGCATACTGCTCCATGTGCTTTGTTTTTTAATGTTGGACAGTTGAAAATGGCCACTTTCATGTTCGTCTGTTCAATCGATCATAATAAACCTTGATTGTTCGCTCACTTATAATACGATGTTTGGTGAAGTTGGAGTTACTTACATTTCTTCAGGCCTGTTTCTAGTCAAAGGAAGTTTGTTGTCTATAGGGGTTTGTAATAGAATGAAATGCAAACTTGATTTAGTGTAAAGGAGAGGTCACTCAGTAGCTGTTTACACATCTGGACTCTAGAGCACTAGTGCTGGGACACCAGAACACCCTTTTTATTAGGGTGTCCCACACATGTGCTCCAGTGGATACTATAGGGGTGTCTCCATCTGACAAACTTGCACCAAATAGGTAATAAGTATTGCAGCTTTACAAAGTGTCAAAATTAATGTTTTTTGGCTTTGAACTTGGCCAAAAAATACAATTGTACAACACTTCCAAGCAATGTTTCAGATTCATATTTCTGCTACAAAGATTGGTGTTGCTAAGTACTCCTTTTGTACATTCTCATAGGGGAGAGAAGACTCGGGACGTCTGAGGACACCAGGGACCCCATACCTCCCAAAGAAGGAGAAATACCAACACCAGAAGCAGAGGAGAGGAAGGAGAGATTGTAGAAGTTGGAGAAATTGTCACCACAACAGGTGAGTGTCGGAGACCACAGCTACAGGTAAGCTAATCAATATATGCCTGCATATTTAAAATACACAGTTTTATTTTATTTTTTTGTTTTTTTTTAGGTGATGTGGATGTTGTGGAAGAAGAATCGCATTTTACCAGTGAAAGTGCACACGTCCTCATCGGGGAGATAATGGTGTGCAATGTAACCTCTAAAATCTCTATTTCTGATTTATTAATCACAAAATATGATATGGGTTAAATGAGAGTTCTACTGACCAGGAGGAAAGGCTTTGAATATAATAACATTTATTACAGGTAGTTAAAAGTCAAGCTAATACACAAATCCCTAGCACATCAAGGCAGAAAATGCTAGGTTGAAATAAAAATATATATATATATATAGATTAAGGAATATAGATTATATTCCTTCAGACCGTGATATATAAAGCATGAATAAAATATATATATGAAGGAATATAGATTATATTCCTTCAGACCTTGATGTAAAAGCATGTTTAGTTACAAGTAGCAGGGCATACCTTCCCCTGCTCCTGGAGAAATTACCTTGGATCCATGTCGCTTGTTGGTTCTCCCAGAAAGGACGAGATGCCTCCCCTCTCCTCAGAGTAACCAAAAACCCGCCTGATTTCTCATTGGCTGCCTTAGCGCGGCCCGCCCCCCTTACAGGCGAAACTCCCAGTGATGTAAAAAAAACTTGAATGGTCTCACTTCATTCCCTATCCCAGCATGGGGTCGTTTTATAGTGAATAGGTGACAAACAAAGGAATTGGCTAAACCATTGTTAGTGTCAAGTATCGGCCCCGCCAGGTCTGCCCTTAACTTGAGCTTGCCCAGCCTTAACTGCCAGCAAAAGGAGACATATTCATAGTTACAATATTTCACAGATATTAATGGAAATTTCACATAAACGCCATAGGTCAACAGATGGCCCCTTGTGGCCAGTTGAGTATATGAGACTCGGCCACACATAGAATAATGGTTTATGTGCAATTTTCTTTAATATTTGGAACTTTTCGGCTTTGCTCTCTGAAATGAAATCAGACTTCTTTGAGAATAAAAAAAAAAAAAAAAAAACTTTTAAACTCTCCATCTCTACAGTTCACATTTCTGGATCCCAGTATCGGTAGTCATCACTTGTTCTGGATGTAATAAGTCCATAATAATAACAGAAAAATCATATGATAAATAAAGAGAAAAAAAAAAAAAAACACACCCCAAAAAAAAAAAAATGAAGGGGGAAAAAAAAAAATAAAAAAATAAAAAAAATAGAAACATGAGGATCCTTGTTCTCAACTGTCCAATAATAATAGTGTGAAAGTCCATAATGTCAATCTGGTCATGTTGCCCTTGCTTCTGGGACAGCCTTCCATGGTGATTCCAGTTGGATACAGCATACAGTATTGGCCTTTGGAACAGCTATCCGGGCTTTCTAAGATTATACTTTATTAATGTGGACAGAGGTAGAGAAAGAGATACACAAGTACATTTGGGACATATGTATTCAAATTAATGCTTGTCTGGTAAGTCTGAGCAGTAAGGACCTTTTAATTGCCATAGATATACTGCAACATAAAGTGAGACCCTTTTCCCAGTGACATGTGAAACAATTTTTGGTTTAGGTTTTAGGTTTACGTCCTTATGCCAGGTTTCTGATTTCACCCCTCATCTTTCTTCCTCCATTGTCATATGCCTGCAAGTAACTCTGCTCCACCTTCTGCTGAATACCACTGTGTGTGTGTGTGTGTGACACTTTAAGTGTCCAGGGGGATTTTGTTGCCATCGCAACTCACCACTAGCTCCTTTTACTGCAGCTATGTTCAGTGCTGGTGCCAAACATTTGGGCATATAGCTCCGTCCTTGGCTACCATGGGTAGCTACTGTACCGTCCTGCCTTTAGCAGGCTACAGAAGAGGTCACCACTATGAGAGTTCTATGTGCAGATTAGGCAGTGTCATCTACGCAGACAAAAATAACTTGATTTCAGAATATGGATAAGTGTGATGTCACCAGTCACTAGTGGCTTCAGGAACAATCAAACTAAAAAAAAAATTTTTTAAGTACAATTGTACTATACTCCCTGCTATTTGCCAATCACTATGAGTCTCACCAGTCCCAGTATATCTATATTATATTCACGCAATGCTCTTTGACTTATTCTGGCACACAAAGGAAAACCTGACCAACAAAAAAAACAATATCAATGACCACATCTGATGACTGCCCAAATGTTAGAACTGTAGAGAGGATTGTATGTCACATTTACACAGAAAATAGTCACATGACTGTTGTTAAACCCTAATATTACTAGTGTCATGATAAATAGCTACCATGACCTAAATTCATATAAAACGATTATCCCATGTCATAAGAGAAAACTAACACCTGTTGGGACTTGGCCCATCCCCAAAATGCTACAGGGAAGCCTTAATATTCTATATCAACATTTCTAATCGCTTTAAATGTTCTCCATGTAGTGTTCCCCATACTCACTCCCCTCTTTTTTTTTTTTTTTATTTGACCATAGTCACGCAAAACTGAAGAATCACCCAAAAAAAAAAAAAAAAAATAAGGTGATATAGGAAAGAAATAAAAAAAAAACAACAAAAAAAATAAAAATCCTTTCCCTTAAGAGAAAAAAAAAAAAGAAAATCAAACAAAAAAAAAAAAAATAGATTAAAATAAAAAATTAAAAATTAAATTAAAATAATAAAAAAAAAACAAATAATAAAATTAAAATAAAAAAAAAAAATTAAAAAAAAAAAAAATAAAAATAAAAAAAAAAAAAAAAACCATACAGATTGAATGCTGGCCCAAACTTTAACTTTGTTGAAGAGGCTTAAATCTGTGTCTTGTTAACCCAAAAAAAAAAAACATTTGAAAAACTGCCTTTAGCATTGTAGGTATACTAAAGGCAACCCCCTCTCCCGGTTGTGATTAACATATTAATTGACTCTCAGTGCAAACCCATTTGCAAGTCAAAAAGGCCACAAAAAGTTGTTTTTCTAGAGGGTAGGGCGTCTGTTTATTGAAACAGACTGCCCCAAACCAGTGTTTAGATTTTAGCTAGGCCTGTAATTAATTATATTTAAGGCTTCTCCTAAGAACATACACAAAAAAAAAAAATGATGTTCTTTAAGGTCCTTATTTGTATTTGGGTCCACATCTGGGTCCAATCATCCGTCCTTGTTTGTGCATTTATCCTATAATACAAAACTTAAAAATCATTAATAACATCTCACTGTACCTCTCTGAGAGGTTCATACTGGCCTAACTAGTAGTGGATGCTTGGAACCGCCTTCCAGCAGAGGTAATGAATCCATCAACCGTAAGTAAAGTCAAAAATGTACAGGACCCACCCCATATCTAAACTCTGATAGCCAAAAATTATAGGAAAACTCTGTAGGGTTTATAAATACTTACATTCTAAGAATACAACATGTAGACCTATAATCTTCACATGAGTGAATTTGGAAGGGAAAACAACACGCAACACAAGACCTACTGAATGCCTAAGATGCCACAATGTGCAAAGTAATGTATCATGTAGTTTCCAAGTGTCAGAGTGAATGAACTTTCACTCTAAGCCCCCAGAAAGGACAAAAAAAAAAAAAAAATAATTCATATCTGTGCACAGGTTATTTATTCGCGAATACATTTAAACTTGTAAAACCAAAAGTTATAAATTTAAACTGGTACCAGTATTGAGCTCCTTATAAACGGGAAAAAAAACAAATATTTATAAAATAATCATAAACAGTACAACGCATGCGCATTAGTGTGATCACACTTATTGATGGCCATAAAACAATATTGGGTGCACCCCTTATCAAACAAAAACAAATCTTAGTTTATACATGTACTGTTCCTACTCATGCATTCCATCGCTCACCCATACACATTCATTTCAAATGCATCCCATACATTCTGTATAAGGCTTTGGTAATTGCAAATGAATTGCTAGGCGTTTCCAACCTCTGGGAGAATACAAAGTAAAGAAGAGAAAGAGGAAAAAAAAAAAAAACAATGGGCCTTTATACCTTACCCTTTTGTTAGGGGCGTATTTTGCATCTGTACAGCTAAATGATATGCACATATCATTTCTGGAATTCACTTAACCTGAAAACAAATAACTTTATAGACAACAGTTGTTAATCTCTTCCCAAATTTTTCTAACCTATTTTAAAGCAAACAATACATAATTTATTTTAATAGATTGGAATGTATAGCGTTTTATCTTTTGTAAAGTAATAAGGTATCCCTTAACCATTGGTGTGGTTTTAGGTTTATTGACCACCTTTCCTGTCTTCCTAAGAGATCTAGGGATATTTACCCCCGAGCTCTCACCTTTCAAGGAGTTGTTAAAATTAACACCTACTCCAGACGGAATGATTGCATTACAATCTATGGTATGTGTAGATTGCCCACACCGCCCTGTGCTAGAAGATGCCTTATTCTGGTCACTAAGACTTCTCACACCTATGTGTGCATTATTTTTAATTTTGCCAATGTTGGGGAACTTGTCTTGCTCCTAATTCTGTGACCATGGTGCATTCTCGATTTTCTTGTGGCTCTGCGATTTCTCCCATCGCCACAGGAAAAGTAGAATTAGGATCCATATCCTCCTTTCCCCCATACTTTTCATATACGTTATTGTCCCCAATTTCATAGGCACAAGTAGATGCCGTAGCATTAAGCATTTAAGAATTGAAATTGTTTGTAGCAACTGTGACATTGTTCTGTTTAAGAGTAAAAGTTGCTACGGACTTCTAGACGGGACATGGCTGCCATTACCAACAAATAATATGCACAATTTGTAAGCTAGTTAAAGCTTAAGTTAAATGTTGAAAACAACAAACAGCTCCGCGCTTAGGGACAAGTAATCCAGGTATGCAGCCTTTCCAGAAAAAAAAAAATTACCCCCTAAGAGGCAAATTTAAATGATTGGTACAAAATAGGGAAAATTGGCGCTTCCTGTGAGTCCAGGATATTAGAATGTACTTGACTAGACCATACGATAATAAAGAGAGAGGGGTGGAGGTAGACACCTAATTGCTGGCGGTACTACCATATACCTATCCCCCCTCCTAGACAGTGTATTATAAACCCAGAGCCTATACTGAGATAATAAAATGAGTGTAAGGGAGGGCAAACCCTCGGGGTATAAGCATCCATCCCTAATTTGCCAGTCTCCAATATCCACTGATAGATATGTGCAAATATGTATGCCAAAAAAAAAAAAAAAAAAAAAATGTGCACGGGGTGAGAGAGAGTGTACCCTAGGGCGGCTATCCAAATAACCTATATCCTCTACCCACCCGTCAATAGTTTAAGTTAAATGTTGCCCTGTACTATACAGTCCTTTTTAGATTACTGTAACGAAGTTGGGAAAACGAACATTAAAATCGAATAAAATCCTGAAAATACAGTAAAGTGGAGTGGAAAGGAAAAAAAATAAAAAAAAAAAAATAAATATCTATATATACCTATATACATATATAGATATATAGCTGTATATTTTCAGCTTTCAATAAAACAATCCTTTAGATTACTGTAGACACTCCAAATCCACTCACAATAGTCTGTATTTTACCTTATTTGAGCCTACACCCCCCCCCCAACACAATAGGAACAATAGTAGGGCCACAAGTATCAAATAGGGTGAATAACCCTCTTGGTTTACAATAGAAAGGTAAACACATCCGTGTTTACACCAAAGTTCACCCATTCAGTTTAGACAAAAAAAATAAAAAAAAAAAAAAATCTAGCACAAACTCAGAATATCAAATTTGTGGTAAGGTTTCATCCTAAAAAAAAAATCAGGGTATAATACAGTATGCTAAATGCACCTTATTTTACCCTATACTAATAATCTTTCTCAGATATTAGCTTCAGCATTCAGCAACAAGACTTCCACAGTCCTGTACTTTAACTGACAACAATGAGAATATTACTGCTCTCCTGTCCTATACACAAATATTATGCATTTAGTGGACAGACCATTTAAATTAGAAATCTGTTGAAACTTTTTCAACAGGAAACCAAGACCCCACTCACATGGTGTCTTTCCAATGAAACATGTCACTCTCAAACAGTGGTTTAGAGAGAGCCATTAAGCTTTGTGAGCATTAAAAAAAATAAAAAAAAAAGAAATAACACTTTTTCCCGCCAAGTTGCTTCCTCCCCATTACATAAAACCGGTTTGTAAATGGTACATCCAAAGAACTTGTTCAATTAAAATTTACGGGATATTTATGCAAAACAAAATATGTGGTGTATCCTCTCTCATTTTTAGAGTTAATACCTATAGTTTTCCCTAGATAGATTGAACAAACTGACTCAATTTAAGTTCAATCTACTAAGTACCTTCAGCAACACCACCATTTTTAAACCAAAAAAAAAAATTAAAATTTACCTACAGTTTTCCCTAGATATATTGAACAAACTGACTCAATTTAAGTTCAAGCTACTAAGTACCTTCAGCAAAATAATCATATATATATATATATAATACCAAAAAAAAAATAATATATAACTAAACTACAAAAGAGAGAAAAAGAAAAATATTTACCTAGATTTTTCCCTAGATAGATTGAACAAACTGACTCAATTTAAGTTCAACTACTAGCCTTAATCTCTAATACATCGATTTTGATATTAGATTCAAACACCTTCCGTCCTGTACTGGTTTCGTGGCCGCCATCTGTAACCTCTAAAATCTCTATTTCTGATTTATTAATCACAAAATATGATATGGGTTAAATGAGAGTTCTACTGACCAGGAGGAAAGGCTTTGAATATAATAACATTTATTACAGGTAGTTAAAAGTCAAGCTAATACACAAATCCCTAGCACATCAAGGCAGAAAATGCTAGGTTGAAAAAAAATATATATATATATGAAGGAATATAGATTATATTCCTTCAGACCTGGATCTGCTAATACACACATCTCTAGCTATGGTCTTACGTGAGGTTGGAATAAAATATATATATGCAGAATAAAATATATATATGAAGGAATATAGATTATATTCCTTCAGACCTTGATGTAAAAGCATGTTTAGTTACAAGTAGCAGGGCATACCTTCCCCTGCTCCTGGAGAAATTACCTTGGATCCATGTCGCTTGTTGGTTCTCCCAGAAAGGACGAGATGCCTCCCCTCTCCTCAGAGTAACCAAAAACCCGCCTGATTTCTCATTGGCTGCCTTAGCGCGGCCCGCCCCCTTACAGGCGAAACTCCCAGTGATGTAAAAAAAACTTGAATGGTCTCACTTCATTCCCTATCCCAGCATGGGGTCGTTTATAGTGAATAGGTGACAAACAAAGGAATTGGCTAAACCATTGTTAGTGTCAAGTATCGGCCCCGCCAGGTCTGCCCTTGACTTGAGCTTGCCCAGCCTTAACTTAACTTGAGCTTGCCCAGCCTTAACTGCCAGCAAAAGGAGACATATTCATAGTTACAATATTTCACAGATATTAATGGAAATTTCACATAAACGCCATAGGTCAACATTACACGATAGACGCCCCTTGCAGAGTTAGAAAAAAAAAGTCAGTTACTTTGCTGAGTAACTAATTACTTTTCCAATGTAGTAACTGAGTTACTAACGCAATTACTTTTTGGGAGAAGTAATTTGTAACTTAACTAATTACTTTTTTAAAGTAAGATGACCAACACTGCTTATTACAAACCCCAAAAGCATTATTTGCGTAAAAAGTTGTTGTTTTTGGTGACAATGGGTGTTTTTTTTACTAAAGGCAAATCCACTTTGCACTCCAAGTGCAGTTTCAGGTGCACTTTTGCAGTGCACTTGTAGTGAATAGTGGATTTGTCTTTTGGAAATTACACCCACAGTGCTTTTTAATAAACCACCTATCACGCCATTTTCAGGAATCCACACATTTCTGTCATGGTGCTGAAAAGGAGTATTTTTTGGGTCAGTAAATGCTCTACATACCTTAAGTAGAAAAACAACCTGAATGTATCAGACCCACAACATGAGCAGATTATTTTTAGGAAGAAGAGACTGTAACCTCATCTCGCCCAGAAAGTGCGTTTACACTGTTGAAGCTAAAGGCCCAAAAATAAACCATAAAATAAGCAAGAAGACACCTACAACAAACCCAAGCAGTAAATGAAAACAAATCTGATTTCAGTTTCCAAAATAAATTTATTAAAAAATGCCTCTCACACATTGTCTGGCATATCAATGGCCCCCTACCCACAAAGTACTCCATATATCTCTCTCTGACTTTGCGGGCATTTAGGGGGGGCAAGCCAGGACGTACAGCTTTAAGGGCTGTCAGGTTGGCATTTTGTGGGACGTCGGCATCAGGGCCAACAGACACAACATAGTTTGCTGAATGCTTTTTTAAAAATTGTGCAAAATGCAACAGGAAAGCACAATGTGATTGAGTTTATATTCCGCCATGTGGATGGGTGTCAAAAATAGGCGGAAGCGGCTGGCCATGATTCCAAAAGCGTTCTCTATCACTCTTTGGGCTCTAGACAGCCGTAAATTAAAGACCCTCTGGTCCGTGGTGAGGGTCCTCATCGGGAAAGGCCGCATCAGATGGCTTGACAACGCAAACGCTTCATCCGCGACAAAGACGAAGGGGAGTCCTTCCACATTCTCCTCTAGAGGTGGCAAGCCCAGACTGCCACTCTGGAGATGCCAGTAGAACTCCGTCTGCGCAATGGCTCCACCATCCGACATCCGGCCATTCTTCCCCACGTCCGCAAAGAGAAACTCATATGTCGCCGACACCACTGCCAACATCACAATACTATTAAACCCCTCATAGTTTAAATAGTATGACCCCGAGTTGGGGGGTGGGACGCTGCGGACGTGTTTCCCATCAATTGCACCTCCACAGTTAGGAAAGTCCCAACGGGAGGCCACAGTCTGCCATTCCTGTGGCGTGGAAGGAAACTGTGGAGTCAAAAAATAAAAAATAAATTGTCATTTTGCACATAAACATTGCAAGCAGATTATACAGAAACATTTTGGAACAAGATCAGAATAACATTTTGGCTAAAAAGTATTTACAAACCAAAGTATAAGGTCCCCTTAGAAGATTCCTCACCCCCATCACTGATGGGCCATTGCCAAAAAATAGGGGGGGGGGTGTATTGGACAGGTAACCCTCTCCACTTCATTGAGAGCTGAATGCCTAAATAATGTGTGATAGTTTGGCCAGACACTCCTTACTTAACACTATTGACAGGTGTCCTAATCCCAAATAAAAAAAAATTAAAAATGCATAAATGGAAGCACATTTTGACATTCTGCTCTTACCTATCAAGCTAATAATAGGAGTAAAAAAAAAACATTTATCATTTGAAAGTATTGAGGCAGGCCCTTGCACTACATGCTTTGCTGAATTCATCCATAAATCTGACCACTAAAGAGGTAGGTATAGTGTGTATTGAGTTTGGCAAAGTCAGCAGATAGAGGATTGGTATCAGCTGACCTAGCAGTTGGGGGGAGGGGGGTTCCTAATGAGTTTGGCCCACCAAAAAAAAAAAAAAAAAAAGGGGAAACTGCATGAAGTTAAACACACAGAAAACATTTGTGGATATTTTAGGGGGTGTTTAGGGGAAACCAATACTATGGAGCAGACAAAATACATTGCTAAGTGACTAGGCCATAGGTGTATATGGGCCCAGAAGAGCATGCTGGGGAGGTAAGTGAAGGCAAAAATGCATGAAGGACAAATAAAAAAAAAATTCCTAGGTTCCAGCATGCATGAGGACAAAGGGGCACAGCATATTACAGCATATTGCAATCCTGGTAATTAGGGAACGAGGAAAGAAATACAAGACATTAGCAAACAGTAAATACATAGAAGGGAATAGTAAAGGAGAAATCTTACCTTAATATAGTCCTTCTGCAGGACCTGGATAATGACAGAACAGGTCTCTGGAATAATGATACCCAGAGCCTGGGGGGAGATACCTGTGGAGAACTTCAGGTCCTGAAGGCTTCTCCCCGTCGCCAAGTACCTCAACGTGGCAAATAGCCTCTGCTCCAGATTGATGGCTTGCCTCATGCAGGTATCCTGCCCGCTGATAAAAGGGGTCAGCAAAGCCAACAGACGGTGAAAAACAGGGTCCATCATCCTGAGAAAGTTCCTGAAATCATCAGGATTATTCTCCTGGATCTCACGAAGCAAAGGCATGTGCGAGAATTGGTCACGCTGGAGCAACTGATTCTTGGTCCATGAACTCCTCCTCGCCCTGTTCATGGACTGGGCTTGGGTCAAAGCTAAAAGCCCAACACCAAGCCCCTGCACAGCACAAACTCTACGACGAGTACGTACACGAAACGTGGCTTCCAAATGGTCGGCTGGTCAGGACGGACTAACAGAAAGCACCGATAAACAGCAAGGCCTGAAAGAACGAAATGAATACCAGAAACGAGCAGACAATAAGCAGTGATGATCAAAGCGTCCAATATCAAGAAGATAAAACTGAATTTTGTAGGCCTTGTGTGCATGAACACAGCCCAATACCCCTAGGGGATGCTTAGGGTAAAGATAGACACTAATGAGGTATATGCGATTCAAAAAGTGTGTGGATTTATTGAAAGAGACACATATCAATGCATATACTATACAATACACAATGTTCAGATGTCACAACATACAAAATAGCATATATAGTTTTTTAACATGTCACAGCAAATCGTATGTAACCAAACTTCTACTAACACGCGATAAACACGGAATCAGCAGAAGGAGCCCAAAGGGTGCCGGACGTGGTGCTGAACTTCCCTTTTCTAGTCCCGTCGTACACGGCTTACGTCATGGCGTTCTTGAAGACCGGAAATTCCGACAACGTTGTCCGACCGTGTGTACACAACACCAGCTTCGGACAAAATCTGACGGAAATGATCCGACAGATATGGTCATCGGAATTTCCGACCGTGTATAGGGCATAAGAGATAAATACCCAGTCCCTTGGCAGTTTCAAGAGGCTCATTAAGGGGAC
The DNA here is from genome assembly GCA_028564925.1 of Lithobates sylvaticus. Classification (NCBI taxonomy): domain Eukaryota; kingdom Metazoa; phylum Chordata; class Amphibia; order Anura; family Ranidae; genus Lithobates; species Lithobates sylvaticus. The sequence goes on from CM053036.1 coordinate 106,694,385, forward strand.
CCATCAGGCATGAAAGTGTTCAGAATAGAGCCAATCGGGGGAGACCTAGATGCAGGGAGGAGACACCAGAGGCTATGCAAACGAGAGGCCTTCTGGATGCTCACCCTTGGCAGTCTTACCCCCGGAGGCCTCAACTAAGCCCCCGAAATACACATAATAGTGTGAAAGCACTATAGAGCCAAAAGCTAACTACATCTAGTCTTTTATAATATGGGGTCCATAATCATCAATGTAGGGATTTATGTGTCTTTGGCCTGTCCAAATTTAAAGTTTAAAATCTAATATCTAGTAGTTATTAGTTATATGTTCAATTCATCTTTTTAAAAAAAACAATTGCCTTTAATTAACTATACGATATATAGGAACACGCACATGTTTGATGTGCGTGTATATATTCTTATCTCTTCATATCTCTTTTTCTTAAATAACATATATATATTTTTAACTATTAATATATATATTTTAATAGTTTATTAATTGTGATCTTTAAATCTTTTAAATCGTTTTAATGCTTTTTAGAATTGAAAATCTATTTTTTAAAGAAATGTTTTATATACCATTTAAAATATAAAATTTATAATCATGCTTTTACTTTATATGCATTGCCTATATGTGCATCATTTTATCTCTGAACCTATGTATGTGCCTGGGCATGTGCACCTTTGTGCATACATACAGGCACAACCATGTGTTCATGCGTATGTTCTTATATACATGTGCACACTAGCCCCTTTAGCTATAGGCACACACCACTATGATATAATAACATTAATACTAATATTCTCTTTTCACATACACCCAATGAATTTTTCCTCTGTTGTGTATTTTGTGGAAATTTACATGTAAATATAACGATTGTTGTTCCCTTTTACGTATATACATATATGCACACTTTGCATGTGTAAATACGATTACATACGAGTGCACGAATGAATGTATAATGGGTAGTGTATGATACTTCTTAGACTGCCAACTGTGGCATAATCTTAGTTGAATTTGCTCTCATCTTCTACCTGAGGATATATAGTATATCAAAGACTGTAGATTTGGAGCTCCCTTTCCCATTATCATTATCATTATTCTTATGATTAAGAGAGGTATGGACTTCAGAGAGAGAGAGATATAATTTTGCCCCTGTACAAATCATTAGTAAGATGTCATCATGAATATGCGGTTCAGTTTTGGGCAACCAAACTGATACGAGGCACGAAGGAGCTCAGCTATTAGGAAAGATTGGAGGAACTGAATTTATTCTCTCTTGAGAAGAGGAGTTTAAGAGGGTGATGCGATCAACATGTACAGATACATAGGGTGGCCATATAGTGAACTTGGTGTTGAGTTATTCACTTTACGGTCAACACAGAGGACAAGGGGGCTTTACGCCTAGAGTAAAAGAGATTGTATCTATAACTATGGAAAGGTTTCTTCACAGTTATGTCCTGTACATACGAATTTCCGACAGCAAATGTTCGATGTGAGCTTGTTGTCGGAAATTCCGACCATGTTTAGGCTCCATCTGACATTTGTTGTCGGAATTTCCGACAACAAAAATTTGAGAGCTGGTTCACAAATTTTCCGACAACAAAATCCCGAGAGTGTGTAGACAATTCCGACGCACAAAATTCCACGCATTCCACGCATGCTCTGAATCAGGTACAAGAGGAAAGTGCTCAGTCTGGTAAAACTAACGTTCGTAATGGAGATAGCACATTCGTCACGCTGCAAATTTTTAAATCTTTTAATGCAGCACATTCTCTTTATAATGCTAGAATAATGAAGTTGTTCTGCCGCTGATGTTCACACAGAGTTCACAAACTGATTTCTCGTGATCTGATGAATAATCTTTTTTTTTTTTTTCACCAGGTCTCCAGAATAATGTTTATAATTTTTGTTTATAGTGATCTACTTTTTTTTTTTATCAAGATCTCCTGATTTTTTTTTTTGTGATCTCCATAATATCTCCATAATATTTGTAGTCGTTTTGTGTGTTAAGTTACCACAACACCATTATTATCTTGTATTTTTTAACCTTAAAGAGATTGGTTGGTGTTGGTGTCCCTTGTTAATTTGACATTGTATTTTTGAAATGTACCTGCCTACTCACAAACAAACTGTCCTTTTTTAGTTAAAACACATAGCCAATGATTTGTGAAAAAAAATAGACATTTATTAAGGGGTCATAACAAAATAAAGAGGAAGGCAACGCTGGATAAATTGGTGAAATTTGCGAAGCCTTTGTACCCCAGGGCAGACATTCATTTCATAGGGAGCACAATCCGGTCCAGGACTCTGAGAGATCAGGAACAGCAGCAGATGACATATATGTCCCAAGGCTGTGGTCATACAACAGCCTGCGTCTTTTGTCAGACCAGACTGAACCCAAGCCATCACACTCTTGTCTTCTTTCCACGCTTGCTTCCAGGCTGTGGCTCTGGTTTTGGAGTTGTGGCAGGAGGTGGAGGAGGTGGAGGAGGTGGAGAAGGAGGAGGATGGTCCAGCTCACACAGGTGGGTTTTGCTTGTGAGTTCGTCCCTCAACCCCTTATTTAGGGCCAGATAGATCACTTCCTCACAAATGAGGCGTTGGCCCACCTCCATTTCTTGCATTTTGTTGGCAGCCATGCAGGCCTAGGCCTCAAGAGGACTGGGGGGGCTTCTGAGCGCCGCAGAAGCCTGCCGAATTAACTCAAATGCTGACTCCTCCACGTTCCTCCCCTTCCTGGGCCTTTTTTGTTGAAGGTGGAGGGGAGGGACCTGGGATTCGGTCAGGCTACTGGGCCTGGCCACCTCCTTGCTGCCACCCCCGCCACCTCCTGGCTGCCACTTTCGACAGCCTCCTCTTGCCTGAGGCTTTCCTGTGTATGAAAATGGGACATAGTTTTAGTTTATTGTTCATCAATCACACACAATTTTGAGAAATATGTTGAACAATGCTAAACAAGCTGGGCTCCTCCACATCTTCTTCCTGGGTGGAAGGCCCATGTTGGACATCTGAAGCCTCAGCTGGGGTGGAAGGAATCGTGGAAGGAAGGGTTGAGAGTGATGGCCTGATTTCAGTCTGGTCTGACAGAAATCGCAGTCTGTCATAGTACAACAGCCTGGGGACATAAATGTCATCTGCTGCTGCTCCTGATCTCATGGAATCCTGGACCTTCTTGCGCTCCCTATTATAAGTGCTCCTCAGGCCACCAATTTTGCACTTCAAATAGTTGATGTTTGCCGTGGGGATCTGCGGCTTCACAAATTCCAGCAATTGATCCAGCGCTGCCTTCCCCTTTATTCTATTAGTATAAAAGGGGTGTTTAGCCTGCCACAGACAGGGCAGCTCTCTGTACATATCAATGAATTGGGGAGGAAGTCGTGATCGTTGAATCAATACATTTTATCTGCAAGACACAACACAAGACAAACCCTAATGTCAGGCTAAACTCATATAATATTGTCCCAATATAGGCCTCAATCTATAAGCAGTATAGGCCACTGATGCCCCAAGTTAAAATTGTACCTTCGTTAGCACAATCGGCGCTTCCGATACTCCTTCCTCCGCTCACAGATCGTGCGTACGACGCACGAGTGTTACGCTTTATATGCACTGTGCATGCGTGAAACTCCGCCCGCCCCTGACTTTCTTTCTAGTATATTTCCCACCTCTTCTCTTTCGGCGCAGTGGGAGAGCACATGTCGGAGAAAGAACAAGTGCAGACAGCAGCAGCAACAATGAAAGCCCGGAGCCATGAACGTCACGATCCAGGAGGAGATTTAAGGCCTCAAATATGTCCTTTGTAGAGATGGTGGAGATGGTGGACATCTTGAAGAGGGCCGACTATGATGGGAAGTATGGGCCTTACCCAAACCCAAATGTGAGAAAGACCAAGATCATGACTAAAGTTGTGAAAAGTCTACACAGGAATATTGGGGTAAGACGATCCAAGGATCAATTGAGGAAACGCTGGTCAGACCTGAAATTGAGGGAGCACGATCAGTACAGAAGGATCAGGAAACTGCTTCTAAAAAGTAAGTATTTGTCGTGTGTCCCTATTAGTATTATTAATTGCATGCTGATCCATGTGCTTTTCTTTACTGTTGTACAGTTTAAAATGGCAACTTTCACGTTCGTTGGCACAGTAATTGGTCGTAGTAAACATTGTTTGTTCGCCCACTAATACCATGTTTTTAACCACTTCAGCCCCGGACCATTTGGCAGCCAAAGGACCAGAGGTCTTTTTTCAATTTCGCACTGCACTACTTTAACTGGTAATTGCGCGGTCATGCAATTTTGTAACCAAACGAAATTTGCGTCCTTTTCTTCCCACAAATAGAGCTTTCTTTTGATGGTATTTGATTGCCTCTGTGATTTTTATTTTTTGCGATATAAACGGAAAAAAGAGCGAAAATTTTGAAAAAAAAAGAGATTTTCTACTTTTTGTTATAAAAAAAAATCTAATAAACTCAATTTTAGTCAAACATTTGGGCCAAAATGTATTCAGCCACATGTCTTTAGTAAAAAAAATGCCAATAAGCGTATATTTATTGGTTTGCGCAAAAGTTATAGCGTCTACAAACTAGAGTACATTTTCTGGAATTTACACCGCTTTTAATTTATGACTGCCTATTTCATTTCTTGAGGTGCTAAAATGGCAGAGAAGTACAAAACCCCCCCAAATGACCCCATTTTGGAAAGTAGACACCCCAAGCTATTTGCTGAGAGGCATGTTGAGCCCATTGAATATTTTTTTTTTTAGTCCCAAGTGATTGAATAAAGACAAAAATAAAAAAGATTTTTTTTTTTTTCAAAAAGTTGTCACTAAATGATATATTGCTCACACATGCCATAGTTATATGTGGAATTGCACCCCAAAATACATTTTGCTGCTTCTCCTGAGTATGGGGATACCACATGTGTGGGACTTTTTGGGAGCCTAGCCGCGTACGGGCCCCGAAACCCAAGCACCGCCTTCAGGATTTCTAAGGGTGCAAATTTTTGATTTCACTCCTCACTACCTATCACCGTTTCGAAGGCCATAAAATGCCAAAATAGCACAAAACCCCCCCAAATGACCCCATTTTGGAAAGTAGACACCCCAAGCTATTTGTTGAGAGGCATGGTGAGTATTTTACAGCTCTCATTTGTTTTTGAAAATGAAGAAAGTAAAGAAAAAAAATTTTTTTTTTTTCTTTTTTCAATTTTCAAAACTTTGTGACAAAAAGCGACATCTGCAAAATACTCACAATACCTCTCAGCAAATAGCTTGGGGTGTCTACTTTCCAAAATGGGGTCATTTTGGGGGGTTTTATGCCATCTGGGCATTCCATGGCCTCCGAAACTGTGATTGGCAGTGAGAAGTGAAATAAAAAAATTACACCCTTAGAAAGCCTGAAGGCGGTGATTGGTTTTTGGGGTTCCGTACGCAGCTAGGCTCCCAAAAAGTCCCACACATGTGGTATCCCCGTACTCAGGAGAAGCAACAGAATGTATTTTGGGGTGTATTTCCACATATGCCCATGACATGTTTGAGCAATATATCATTTAGTGACAACTTTTTGTAAAAAAAAAATATATATATTTTTTTTTTTTCATTATTCAATCTCTTGGGACAAAAAAAAAAAATATTTAATGGGCTCAACATTGCTCTCATCAAATAGCTTGGGGTGTCTACTTTCCAAAATGGGGTCATTTGGGGGGGGTTTGAACTGTCCTGGCATTTTATGCACAACATTTAGAAGCCTATGTCACACGTCACCCACTCTTCTAACCACTTGTAGACAAAGCCCTTTCTGACACTTTTTGTTTACATGAAAACATATTTTTTTTTTGCAAGAAAATTACGTTGAACCCCCAAACACTATATATAATGTTAAAGCAAAGGCCCTACAGATTAAAATGGTGGGTGTTGCATTTTTTTTTTTCCACACAGTATTTGCGCAGCGATTTTTCAAACGCATTTTTTGTGGAAAAAATACACTTTTTTTTATTTTAATGCACTAAAAACACACTATATTGCTCAAATTTTTGATGAAATAAAAAATATGATCTTAGGCCGAGTACATGGATACCAAACACGACATGCTTTAAAATTGCGCACAAACACGCAGTGGCGACAAACTACATACATTTTTAAAAGCCTTTAAAAGCCTTTACATGATACCACATTAGATTCACGGAGGAGGTCTACTGCTAAAATTACTGCCCTCGATCTGACCTTCGCGGTGATACCTCACATGCATGGTGCAATTGCTGTTTACATATGACGCCAGACCAACGCTTGTGTACGCCTTTGCGCAAGAGAAGGGGGGGCAGGGGTGCTTTTTTTTTTTTTTTTTTTGTTTTTTTTTTTATTTATTTAGCTTTTTTATTTTATTTTTAAACTGTTCCTTCCATTTTTTTTCTTTGTTATGATTTTTATTGTTATCTCAGGGAATGTAAATATCCCCTATGATAGCAATAGGCAGTGACAGGTACTCTTTTTTTGAAAAAATTGGGGTCTATTAGACCCTAGATCTTTCCTCTGCCCTCAAAGCATCTGACCACACCAAGATTGGTGTGATAAAATGCTTTCCCAATTTCCCAATGGCGCGGTTTATATCCGGGAGGGGGGACATTCCCTCCCACTGCTTGTAAAAGCAGTCTAGAGGCTAATTACCCGCTAGAATTGCTTTTACATGAAAGCCGATCACTGGCTGAAAAGAATGATACCAAGATGATACCTAAACCTGCAGGCATCATTCTGGTATAACCATTCAAAGTCCAGCAACATACTGGACATATATTGTAATCTTTTTTTTTTCATGCAGCCTCTTGGCTGAACGAAAAAAAGAGATTGATTGGTGGGTATGCCCACCATTAGAATACCTCCCTTCATCCACCCACTTCTAATGATGGGCATACATGCACCATTTATATATGCCGATGCATGGGGGCATCCTCCCGCAAAAGTTATGCCGTGTACACACGGTCGGAATTTCGACCGTATGTACGTGGCATTAGGAGCCAATCGCTCCCCCCCCCCCCTGCTGCCCCCATGCTTCGGCATATATGCTCTTTTTTTTAACTGTGGTGGTGAAATCACCTCCTACAGCGTTGGAGTCGCGGCTTTATGTATCGTGGGAGCAAACGCTGTTGCTGTCAAGATAAATAAATCCGCGTTGCAACTGAATGGCGCACCTGAAAACAAAAAAATGCTTAACACTAAAACACAGTAAACAAAATTACATACCTGAAAAGCAAGCATGATAAAACATGATAAAACATAATAAAACATTGCAGAATAGAATGGAGTAAAAAAAGAGCAACAATAGAGAGAGAATAGAGTGAGAGAGAGAACAATAAAACGACAACTATTTTTTTTTTTTTATTTTTTTGAGATTCACAGGTAAAAAAGCTCCTGACTGAAGCGACTGAATCAAAACGCTACCACAAAAAAAATGTTAGCGATCGCAGGGATCAGGCCTGACTCTGCGAACGCTGCAGTTATGTGTGCTTAGTGTTTTGTAAGTGACAGTGATCGATCGATACTGCACTTGGGTGGGCTGGGCTGGGCGGAGGGGGAAAACGCAGGTGCTAGCAGGTATCTGGGCTGATCCCGCTAACAATGCGTTTTTTTTTTGGAACCCTAAACTGCTGGGACGCTAGTATAGATCTGATCAGATCAGATATTGATCTGTTCAGATACTATACCACTAAGGGAGGTGTATGCTTTGCGCGTGGGTGTTTGCAGTACTGGCACTAACCTGGGGCGACGCAGACCTTATTTGACCCTAAAACCTAATTGATATCACCTGCCGGGCGATCAGGGGGTTAAACCGTTATTGGGTAATAAATGGCGGGTGCCCTGACAGTATAAAAAACAAGCTAACTAACCAGCGTCACCCGTAACAGTAATACAAAAAAAAACTGGTTACCTAGCGACACTAATGCAGCGATCAGAAAAACGATCGCTTAGTGACACTGGCAAAAGGGGGTGAAAGGGTTAACTAGGGGCAATCAGGGGGTTAAAACCTTTATTAGGTAATATATGGGGGTACCTGACGCTATATAAAAACCTGACGGGGAACCTAAATAACGAAATAACTAACTGGCTAACCAGCGTCACCAGTGACAGTTATACAGTGATCACTGGTGAAAGGGTTAACTCTAGGGGCAATCAGGGGGTTAAAACCTTTATTTAGGTTGTAATATGGGGGTACCTGACCTATAAACCTATTTATGAACCTATATAAACATGGCGGTTACCTAAAAAAAAAAAATGGTTACCTAGCGACACTAATGCAGCGATCAGAAAAACGATCGCTTAGTGACACTGGCAAAAGGGGGTGAAAGGGTTAACTAGGGGCAATCAGGGGGTTAAAACCTTTATTAGGTAATATATGGGGGTACCTGACGCTATATAAAAACCTGACGGGGAACCTAAATAACGAAATAACTAACTGGCTAACCAGCGTCACCAGTGACAGTTATACAGTGATCACTGGTGAAAGGGTTAACTCTAGGGGCAATCAAGGGGTTAAAACCTTTATTTAGGTTGTAATATGGGGGTACCTGACCTATAAACCTATTTATGAACCTATATAAACATGGCGGTTACCTAAAAAAAAAAAAATGGTTACCTAGCGACAGCAGTGACACTAATACAGCGATCAGAAAAACGATCGCTTAGTGACACTGGCAAAAGGGGGTGAAAGGGTTACCTGGGGGGCAATCAAGGGGTTAAACCTTTATTAGGGGGGGGGGGGGGGGTAGGGGGCTACCTTGGACCTAAAACTAACTGCACTGACAGTTATTACAGTCACACTGACACTAAATGCAGTGATCAGTAAAAAAATGATCACTGCAATTAGTGACACTGTGACTGGGGGGGGAGGGGGTGATCTGGGGGGTGATCTGGGGGTGACAGGGGGGTGTTTTGTGTGCCTATGTGTACTGGTGTCAGTGTACTGTTGGTGCACTAACCTGTACATGTCGACAGCTCGGCGTTCCGGTCACATAGACCGGCGCACCGAGCGTGACATCACTTCCTCTGCCTGTGTTTTGATTGACACAGACAGAGGAAGCATCTGATTCGCCAGGAGCGATCGCGAGGGGGTGGCCAGAAACCACTGGCCGTCCCCTCATCCCGGATCGCTCCTGAAGCGATCCCGACCGTCCCCGCCGGCCGGGGGGGGTCCGATCGGACCCCCCACGCGCCTGAAGAATGGCACGTACAGGTACGTGATTCTGCCTGTACGTGCCATTCTGCCGACGTATATGTACATGGGGCGGTCGGGAAGTGGTTAATGCAGCTTAACTACATTTGGTCATGCCTATTTGTATTAAAAGAAGTTTAGTACATTGTTGTCTAGATGTAACTAGAATGAAATGCAAACTTGATTCACTGTAAGGAGAGGACACTCAGCAGCAGTTTACACATCTGGACGCAGGAGCACTAGTGTGGGACACCAGAACAAACTTTTTAGGGTGTCCCACACAGGTGCTCCAGTGTATAATAGGGGTGTCTCCATGGGTGGAGCTTGCACAAAACAAGTAAGTATTCCAGCTTCAGAAAGGGAAAAAAATAATGTTTTCAGTTTAGAACTCTGCCAAACAGACAATTGTATCACACTTCCAAGCAATGTTTCATATTCCTATTTCTGGCCTCAAATATCTGTGTGCTAAGTATACCTTTTTTTAAATTCACATAGGGGAGAAAAGAATCGGAACATCTGAGGACACCAGGGACCCCACACCTCCTAAAGAAGGGGAAATCCCCACACCACAACCTGAGGATGTGGAGGAAGGAGAGGTTTATGAAGTGGGTGAAATAGTGACCACAACAGGTGAGTGTCTGAGATCACAGCTTCAGGTAATAGATGGATGCCTGCATATTTATAATATCCCCCTTTATCATACTTTGTTTCCTATCTTTATTTACATGTGCTGCAACCATGGAAGTATTTTGTTTTCTAGAAAATAGAACAGTAGACCTAGATGATATCTTTGAGAGACAAGAAATTAATCCATTGACATTGAAAATTATTTTAGAAAAATGGGGCACCTGATGGAAAAAAAGATACATTTTTGGTGGGATATAGCTGCGCATGAAAAATACATTAAAGATAGACTGATACCAAGAAGATTGAGATGGGATGATCCCATAAATTATGGACTATTGGATAAGGAATCCACTGATGAGTGGTTCCAATTTTTTAATGATACGGGTCTTGAACTACTTGAGCTTTTAATCAAAAGGAATCAACGTAAAAAAAATTGAGGATTAGACCGGAGTATTGCTGAACTAAAAGCAAATGTAGAAACTTCAAAGGAACTCCCTGAATTTACTGCCCTATAAGACAATTGCAGAGAGACATGGAACAAAAGGACAAAGAAACAGCAGCAAGGAAGAAAAGAAAGTATCAAAGAGACATGAAAGATTATGAGGATGATCTGGTCTATAAATGGCAAAATAAATTAGTGGAATCCACGACAGAATCTAATAATAGTTCTCCAGAGAAAGAGGTGAAAACGAAAGACACTACAGAAAAGGAGAAGAATCAATCGAATAATAGTTTAGAGGGAAACCGTACCAACTATAATACTCCAAATCAGAAACAAAGATGGAACGGGAATAATAACTGGAAGAAACCCTTTTGGAAAAATAATTGGAAGAATAATAATTCCTATAATCCACCAAGACCATTTCAACAGCCATTTTATAGAAGAAAATCTCTGACACCACCATGGAGAAACTATATGAGGCAAGATGATAACCAGAGATATGAAAATGGGAATGGAGATAACAGGCCTTATTATTATGGAAGACGGGAAGAAGTACCCTATAATAATCAATATAATATTCCAACGCATAATCGCTATGAACAATTGAGAAGAGACAATGATGGATGGACACCTAGAAAGTATTATGAAGGAGGGAGAACACCAAACTATCATTATGAAAGACAAGACAGAACCCCGGTGCGTTTTTTAGAAACGAGACTTAGGGATTCCCCCAGGCATCATTAAATGGAGAATGGACCTCTGAGATCAGTCAGGAGGAGCCCAGATCACAGATCAGGGAAGGATTTGAGGAGGGAAGTAAGAAACCAGGATACATTGAAAGACAATGGCAGGGAAGAGAGAGTAAGGAGATCACAGAGAAGAGTCTCATAAAATCCATCTGGAAGAACCAGAAATCAAGGCGTGGATGTAGAGCAGGAGCGAAGAAACAGAAGAAGAAGAGAGTGATAGGAGAAGGGATAATAAATATTAGTGGGGTGTAACTTACAAAAGAGGAACTCAAAGTATTGTATAAGGGCTTGAAATTTGCACCAAAAAAGAATCTGAATAAATTTAACGCCTACGTTGACATCAACAAATTTGCCAGGAGCCTGCACATTAAGAAATATATGCTCAATAAACCAGGAGAGAATACATTAAGAAAAAATGTTGTAGAGAATGAGATTAAGTTCAGTGATTTGAAGAATAGATCTTTGTTTAATCCTCCTATTGGAACGGAAGGACATATAGAGGTTTTTCGAAGAATGGTCCTAAAAGATCTTCAAGATCTAAAGGTGAAGAAGATACATGATCCAAGTGATATAAAGAATGGTATAAAAACACTTGAAGAGAGGAATGATGTTGTGGTCAGGCAAGCTGACAAAGGAGGAGCCATAGTGATTCAATCGAAGAAAGACTATCAAGAAGAATTGGATCGTCAACTAAATGATAAAGATACGTATCAGAAATTACCTAGTAACCCAATAGTAGTATACAAAGATAACCTGGCAAATCCAGTATAAAAAGGGATGGCTAAAGGTTTATTAAATAAAAAAGAAGGGAAATACCTCCAGCCATTGGGATGCCGTATTCCTGTTATATATACTTTCCTGAAGATTCACAAAAATAAGGAAAAACCACCAGGAAGTCCCATAGTGGATGGTATAAATTCGGTTGGTGCTAGAATAGGAGAGTATATTGACTGTTTTTTGCAGCCATTAGTAAGGAAAACAAAGTCTTACCTAAGAGATACAAAACACTTGATTTGGATTTTGGATATTATTAAACTTGATGACAGACCAATTTACCTGGCAACAGCAGACATGGCGTCGCTTTATACAAATATATATCATGGAGAAGCGTTGCAAGCCACCAAATGGGCCTTAAAGGAATTCAGTGGGCTAAAGGCCACACAGAGGAAATTTCTCGTGGATTGTTTGAAGTATAGCCTTGATCACAACTATTTCTGGCATGAGAGTAATTATTATAAACAGATTTGTGGAATAGCAATGGGCACGAAGTTCGCGCCCAGTGTAGCTAATCTCTACATGGCAGAATGGGAGGAGGATGCATTATACAACAAGAAACCTCAGCAACTCCTCCTATATAAGAGATTCATTGATGATATTTTAGTAATCTGGGCAGGTGATAGGGAAAGTTTGATGGACTTTGGGTTTGACCTGAACACAAACAGTAAGAATATCAAATTGACATGGGAGATCAGTGATGAGAGTATTAACTTTTTAGATCTTGAAATCTCAAAAGAGGGGGTTAGTCTGATAACACAAACACATTTTAAACAGGTTGATAGGAACAGCTGTCATTATGCCCCGTGGTTGGAGAACATACCTAAAGGCCAACTGATTAGGTTAAGAAGGAATTGTACGAAGCAGGAAGTATTTATGAAACAAGCAGAATTTATTGGTGACCGATTTATCCAAAAGGGATATCAACAGAATTTTTATTAAAGAAAAAATACAGGATGTGTGTGCTATTGATAGGAAGAAATTGATTGAAGATTCTACTAGACATCAGGAATTTATGAGCGGTGTACCATTTGTTATGGACTACAACATGCAGCATAAACAAATAGGAAAAAATGTGTAAAAATGACTGGAACATTGTAAAATCTGAACGTCATTTGGGGGCAATACTACCAGAAAAACCCAAATTCACATATCGAAGAGCACCCACTTTGAGGGATCTCATCGCAAAGAATGTATTGGATCCCCCACCCCAAAGAAAACCTTCCTTCTTTGAAGTGAAGGGGTTCTTTCCATGCAAAACATGCTATACCTGTACGGCATACTAAAGAAAGCAAAAAGCAAAAATTAAGCTTCAAATCAACTGTTACTGATAGGGAATATCAGATAAAATACTTTATATCATGCAGAACGGAAGGGGTGGTCTACCTTTTAGAATGCCCATGTCAAATCCAGTACATTGGAAGAACCAAAAGGGAACTTTGTAAAAGGTTGAGGGAACACACACAAAATATAAAGAATGGTTTCCTAAAACATAGTCTGTCCAGACATTATGACCAGTTCCATAATAGAGACCCCTCTTCGTTGCTGGTATGGGGGATTGAAAAGTACAAACCCCATTGGATGGGTGACAATAAGGTCATTACACTGAGCCAGTGTGAATCTCGTTGGATACATGAGCTTCGTACATTAGTGCCATTGGGACACAACGTAGAATTCGACTTAAATTGTTTTATATCAAATTATTGAATCCCATATAACTGGCCCCTTTATTCATTTTTCCTGATTTTAGTAATTGAGTCCTCTAATCCTTTTTATTAGCTCTACCTCTCCTTCTAGTGCTCCAATAGTGTATATGGAATGACTGTGTACATTGGTCATTTAGTTTGATTTTATTGGAATATTAACAATAGTTGGTATTAATGAAAGATGTTAATTATTGTATGTTGTTTTAAATGAAGATTGCTATCCTTTGAAACGTCCACTAGATGGCTTACCTTGGGTAATGGAATTGTATGTAGGCACATAGCCATGCTTTGTTCCAGGTACTGTCCACTAGATGGTGCTGCGCACTTATGGTGGTTTTAACTCATCTATTTATTGTGTAATTAAATTCATTTCATTTAGATTCTAGTTAACCATGAGTACCATATTGTGGCTACTTTTAGTGTTCTGAATTGATTTGATGCCTTAGCTTTATAACAATGGTTACCATGACAACAGCTCTGCTCTTTTAAGTCACCTCTGTGCACCTGACTCTATACCCTTTGAGAAAGTCCCGTGGTCAGTGACGCAACACGTCAGAGAGGAGAGTCAGGTGACATTGTCATTTTATGTGAAACGCTGTCTGTGAATATTTTAATTGTACGTTTTTCCACTATATTAAATATTCTTGAGTTTTAATTACTACACTATGGAGTCCTTCCTTTCCTTCTCCCATATTGCTTAATGCTATCTGGCTGAGATTTTTTGGGGCACCTGAATGACTGATCTGGCAGAGTGAACAGAGATCCTTAGCAGCGGTATCACTGAGAGGGACGTGGAGCGGATCGCCCAGTGTGGACCTGTCATTAAGGCTGACTTTTGCTTTATATAAGGCGAGAGGCTGGGGGAATCGTTTTTTATGAACACTGGAGATTGGCTGCACTGGGTCACTGAATTACCCAGATGAATTACAATCCACATTGATGAAGATTGCCACAATCAGATCGCACTGTGTTTGGGACATTTTCTGCACAATTGATTTGATTTTCTTGCACTACTGAACGACTATTTCTTTGAAGCACTTTGATCGCCTTTTTTTCAGACAATTTTTTTACCTCTGAGTAAGCATTATTGGTGGTCGTTGCACACTTTGGTGTCATTATTGACCATTTTGCACATTTTTGCTGTTTTGCACATTGAACTATTATTTTTGTCACATTTATTGTTGCTGCTATTTTTGCTAATTTTGCACAGATTACTACCAGTAATTCTGCAAATTTTTTCGCCGGTGCACACTTAGTTTATTATTTTCGTGTAGCACGTTATTGTTGCTGTTTCTTGCTATTATTGCACTGATTGTCCTATCTTTGCACATATTTAGCTATTGTAGTTCTTTTTTGCTATTTTTGGAAATGTATTTATTATCTTTTCACATTTTTTTTTTTTGCATTATATTTTTTGGCTATTTTTGCACAGATTATTGCACTTTGATGTGATATATTTGATTTGATTTATATGTTTTCTTATGAATTATCTTGCTCATGCACTTTGGATTCCATAGTCACTGAGTTTATGTGCATTAACTATGGGTTATTTATTTATTTAGCAATTTTTATATTTATCTAGGATTAATTTATTAATTATACATTTACTCATTAACTGGCTATTTATGCTCGGTCATTTGGAGCATCTTTTTTATTTTTATTTTGTTTCAGTAATTTGTACCTCTGCCTTGAGAGCATTTGGAGGAAGGATTCTCATTTATTGGTATAGCATTGATTTATTAATCTTTGGCAATACAATATTAATGAGATATTAATCTAAGGACGCTTATTATTCCTTTGGATTTACTCATATGTGTTACTTCCAAAGGTTCATTTGATTATATTATTTCTGTTTGTTAAGCACTACATTTATATCCTTGCAATATTTATTATTCATGGTGTGTTTTTTTATTTTAGGTGATGTGAATGTTGTGGAAGAGGAGTCTCATTTCACAAGTGCAAGTGCACAGATCCTCATCGGGGAGATCATGGTGTGCAATCGTGATTTACAGAAGATCAAGAAAGACATCAATGATGTGGAAAAAAGACTCAAAAACATCATTGATGTTTTAGGCAGAATCTAAAACACACCAAAATTATTCAAGTTTGTTTTTAATTTTCTTATTTTTCAAACTATTTTAAAGTATTTTGAAAGCCAAATTTCGAAAATGCACACAGTGCCAAAACACGTCCATTGATCCCCCATGATGGGAGCTAGCACATGTTGACATTAGGCATGGGATCAGGAGGGAAATTCACTTTGTGACTTCCAATTTGTGTGCATCTTCAAAATTTGGCTTTCACAGGGGTGACATCACCCCATCTGATGAAGGCAAGATCAACACAGTTTGGACTAATGTCTGATATTGCCTTCACTTTGACAAAGTTGAACTTTGTAAGTTCCTGAGTTGTGTATTGTTTTATGGTCTTAAGCATGCCTGTTTAACCCAAAAAAGGCTATTTCTACTGTCAAACATAAAAATGTTATACAACAAAGATGTTGGTTTGTTCAAAAACTCTTTTCTAATGCACATGTGAATGTGCACAGAGTAGCAGCTTTTAGTTGATGTTTACAGTGACAATGGGGGTTATTTACCACTTTGCACTACAAGTGCACTTTCAGTGCAGTTTCAAGGGCACTTGTAGTGCAAAGTGGATTTTCCTTTAGTAAATAACCCCCACAGTGCTCTAAAATTTGCCACAATAATGGCCATTTTCGGGACTCCAAAGAATTAATTCATGGTGCTGAAAATTAAGATGATTTTTACATTAATGCATTACATACATTAACAACAAAAACAATGTGTATGTGTAGCAGACCCACAACATAATAGTTAGCTGAAGAAGAGATTGTCACCTCATGTATCAAAGAAATTACGTTTGCACTATTCAAGAAAATGGTCAAAAAGAAAAGACCATTGGAGAAACTAGGAGACAGCTAAAAGAAACACAAGCAGTAAATCAAAGGAATTATTATTTCAGTTTAAAATAAAAATTATTTTAAAAATGTTTCTTAAACATTTGCTGGCATATCAGTGGCCCCCCTACCCGCAAAGTATTGCATATATTTTTGACTGACCTCGCATCACTTTGGGGAGGCAAGCAAGGACAGCCAGCTTCAAGTGCCATCTGGGTTTGTTCTTTAAATCCGGCCTCAGGCCCAACTGAGGCCACATCGTTCATATAATTTCTCCTTAGAAAGTTGTGTAGAATGTAGCATGCAAGTATTATATGGTTTAGTTTATATTCCGCCATGTTGATTGGATTAAGGAATGGGCAGAACCAGCTGGCCATTATCCCGAAAGCATTCTCCACCACTCTTCTGGCTCTGGACAGCCCATAGTTAAAAACCCTCTGGTCCGAGGGTGATGGTCCTCATCAAGAACGGCCGCATCAGGTGATCACCCAGCCCAAATGCTTCATCAGCAACAAAGACGAATGGTAGACCAGCCACGTTGTCTTCCAGAGGTGGCAATCCCAAGCCACCAATCTGGAGCCGTCCGTAGAACTCGGTCTGGGCGATGACTCCGACATCCGGCCATTCTTCCCCACGTCCACATAGAGAAACTCATATGTCGCCGACACCACCGCAAACATCACTATACTATTAAACCCCTTATAGTTGTAATAGTATGGCCTCGAGTTGGGGGTGGGACACTGTGGACGTGTTTTCCATCAATTGCCCCTCCGCAGTTGGGAAAGTCCCACCGCTGGGCAAATTGGGAAGCCACATTGTGGAGTGAAACAATAAAATAAAAAAAAATTGTACTTTTGCACATAACATTGCAAGCAGATTAGACACAAACATTCTTGGCCAACATCAGTATAACATTTATTTTTAAGGAATATTTAAAGACAAAAAGATAAGGTCCACTCTACACCCACTCTGATGGCCCATTGGAAAAAAAATTGTTGGGGGGGAGATGTTTTGGACAGGTAACCCTCTCCACTTCATTGAGAGTGCAATAATAATGAATGCATAAATAATGTGTTTTACTTTGGCCAGCCCCTCCTTACTTACACTATTGGCAGCCCACTGGACAGGTAAGAAGTGTCATAATACAAAAACAAAATACACACTGTACAAATTGAAGCACATTTTTACATTCTGCAATTACCTATCAAGATGATAGGAGAACAAAACTTTAAACAATACCATTTGAAAGTATTCAGGCAGGCCCTTTCACTATGTGCTTTGGTGAATTCATCCATAAATATGACCACAAAAGAGGTAGGTATAGTGTGTATGGGTTTGGCAAAGTCAGCAGATAGAGGATTGGTATCGGTTGACTTAGCGGTTGGGGGGGAGGGAGGGTTCCAAATGAGTTTGGGACCCCCCAAAAAAATCCTCTGCCACTCTGCCTGAATTTAAGGACAAAAATAACATTTAAACACATTTTAGGAGGTGTTTAGGGTAAAGCAGTACAATGGAGCTGACAAAATACATTGTTAAGTGACTAGGCTAGGTGTGTATAGTCCCAGGATAGCATGCTGGGGAGGTAAGTAAAGGCAAATATGCATGAAGGACAAAAAGGAAGTTTAAAAACTTCTAACATGCATGAGAACAAAGGGGACATTCACAACATATTACAATCATGATAATTAGGGAATGATGAAAGAAATACAATACATTAGCAAACATTAAATACATAGAATGTGATGTTAAAGGAGAACACTTACCCTAATATAGTCCTTCTGCAGGACCTGTATGATGGCAGAACAGGTCTCTGGAATAATGATCCCCAGAGCCTGGGGGGAGATGCCTGTTGAGAACTTGATGTCCTGCAGACTTCTCCCCGTTGACAAGTACCGCAACGTGGCGACTAGCCTCTGTTCAGGAGTGATGGCTTGCCGCATGCAGGTGTCTTGCTTCATAATATAAGGGCACAGCAAAGCCAACAATGGTGAGAACGGGGTCTGTCATCCGGAGATAATTTCTGAAATCATTAGGATTATTCTCACGGATCTACCGCAACAAAGGCATATGAGAGAATTGGTCACGCTGGAGCAATCAATTTTTCGTCCATGAACTCCTCCCTGCCATGTTCATGGACTGGGCTTGGGTCAAAGTAAGAACCCCAAAACCAAGCCCCTGCACAGCACGAACTCTACGATGAGTACATACCCGCAACATGGCTTCAAAATGGTCGGCTGGTCAGAACGAACTGAAAATCAGAAAGGCCTAAAAAGAGTGACCTGAAAATCAGAAACGAGCGGACAAGAGTGCACTGAAAATCAAATACGTACTAGAAATAGCACACACTGAAAACCAAATGCTAACTGACTACACGCACTGAAAACCAGATAAAAAACCCACCAGCACAAACTGAAGAGTAGTAACGAACTGAAAAGCAGGAGGCTGAAAAGCGTAAATCGCTTCTCACCAAACTTCTAACACAAGATAAACACAAGATTAGCAGAAGGAGCCCAAAGGGTGGTGCACTTGGTATTGAACTTTCCTTTTATAGTGCCGTCGTACGTGTTGTACGTCAGCGTGTTCTCGGCGATCGGAATTTCCGACAACATTTATGCGACCGTGTGTATGCAAGACAAGTTTGAGCCAACATCCGTCGGAAATATATCCAGGATTTCGTTGTTGGAATGTCCGATCGTGTGTATGCGGCATTAGAGGTGGTTCTGGCCAGCTCAGTACATTGTTTTCTTTCCTAAATGTACATAATATAATTGGGTACTGACATTTATAGGTAAAGTTTATCCAGGGTAAATCGGATTGCCTCTTGGGGGATCAGGAAGGAATTTTTTCCCCTGCTGTAGCAAATTGGATCATGCTTTGCTGGGGTTTTTCGCCTTCCTCTGGATCAACTGTGGGTATAGGATTGTGTAATATTATTTTTTATTTATTTATTAATTTTTATGGTTGAACTAGATAGACTTGAGTCTTTTTTCAACCTGACTAACTATGTAAACAAATGTGAATCCCATAAAAATTTACTGTGGAAAGGAGTATTTTGCAATAGGGAGTAAGTCTTGCTTCATAATTCATGTTGATGGGATACTGATTGGTTATGTGATATACTGTATATCACGTCAAACCTTGTGGTTTTTATTTATCTGCTTGTTACTTGAACTTTCCCTCTGCCTACTGTAAAATGAGAGATCAACCGACTTTAAAACTGTAAGGTATACATGGTATGTAGTCTGAAAAGCATACCATGGCAATATCATTTAGCATACATATACATTTATAGAACAGTTCATAGAGGCAGCTGAAATGTTGCCATCCAAAAAGGGTGCCAAGTGAGAAGGTTTATGTGATGTAAAAGTAACATAATAATCATCAATTTATAGGTTATGAGATATTTTAGGAGTAGCTCCTGTTGATGCATGCATAGAGGTTATCTGAGGATATAGGGCAGAAGACAGAGGACGTGACACCTGTTATGTACAGGAACACATGGTAAATTACAGGGATCTTGAAGATACAGTGCATCTGGAAGTATTCACAGCGCTTCACTTTTTCCACATTTTGTTGTGTTACCGCTTTATTCCAAAATAGATTAAATTAATTATTTTCCTCAAAATTCTACAAACAATACCCTATAATGACAATGTGAAAGAAGTTTGTTTAAAATCTTTGTAAATTTATTATAAATAGAAAACAAAAAATATCACATGTACATAAGTATTCACAGCCTTTGCTCAATACTTTGTTGAAGCACCTTTGGCACCAATTACAGCCTCAATTATTTTTGAGGATGATGCTACAAGCTTGGCATGCCTATTTTTGGGTAGTTTCTCCCATTCTTCTTTGCAGGACCTCCTAAGCGCCATCAGGTGTAATGGGGTGCGTCGGTGCACAACCATTTTTTCAGATCTCTCGAGAGATGTTCAAGTCTGGGCTCTGGCTGGGCCACTCAAGGACATTCACAGAATTGTTCCGTAGCCAATACTTTGTTATCTTGGCTGTGTGCTTAGGGTCATTGTCCTGTTGGAAGATCTACCTTTGCCCCAGTCTGAAGTCCAGAGTGCTCTGGAGCAGGTTTTCATCAAGGATGTCTCTGTACATTGCTGCATTCATCTTTCCCTCGATCCTGATTGAGTGCTGCAGAGATGGTTGTTCTTCTGAAAGGTTCTCCTCTCTCCACAGAGAAATACTGGAGCTCTGTCAGAGTGACCATCGGGTTCTTGGTCACCTCCCTGAATAAGGCCCTTGCCCACAATCGCTTAGTTTGGCTGGACGGCTCGCTCTAGGAAGAGTCCTGGTGGTTCCAGACTTCTTCCATTTACAGATGATCAAGGCCACTGTGCTCATTGGGACTGTTAGGATTGAGTTCACCTGCTTGTGGCACTATCTATGTGCTGGGCTGTTTGCTGCAGCTCCAGTGTCCACCAGCAGGTGTCTTCCAGGAGCCAGCAGGCAGTGATAATCAGGCACATTAGTGTTCAGCTGCCGGGGGGCTACGATTCTGATCCCTTCCTTGCTACCAGTTTGTTCCTGATTGCCAGATCCAGTCTGTACTCCTCTGCCTTGCCCCCCTCTGCCTAGCTCCTGCTTAAGTTCCCAGTCTTGATCTCCTCTACCACACATCCCTGCATTCCCTGTACCCTTAGCCAGGGGAGGGCTGGCAGCCTTAGGCCTGGGGGGCAAGTCCAGTCAAGTGGCCCATTGAACCACCGAATCAGCTCACCATCCATCTACACCACATTCCCTGGAGAGAGAGAGAGAGAGAGAGGAGAGAGAGAGAGAGAGAGAGAGAGAGAGAGAGAGAGAGACTGCTCCATATTGCCCCAGAGAGAGAGAGGCCACTTGGCACTGCCTGTACAGAGAGAGAGAGACCATTTAACACTGTCTGCACAGAGAGAGAGACTGCTTGACACTGCCTGCACAGAGAGAGAGAGAAACCGCTTGACACTGCCTGCACAGAGAGAGAGGCCACTTGGCACTGCCTGCACAGAGAGAGAGAGAGGCCACTTGGCACTGCCTGCACAGAGAGAAAGGCCACTTGGCACAGCCTGCACAGAAAGAGAGAAGCAACTTGGCACTGCCTGCACAGAGAGAGAGAGAGGCCACTTGGCACTGCCTGCACAGAGAGAGAGAGAGAGGCCACTTGGCACTGCCTGCACAGAGAGAGAGAGACCACTTGACACTGCCTGCACAGAGAGCGAGAGGTCGCTTGGCACTGCCTGCACATAGAGAGAGAGACGACTTGGCACTGCCTTCTCAGAGAGAGAGAGGCCACTTGGCACTGCCTGCACAGAGAGAGAAAGACAGATTGACACTGCCTGCACAGAGAGAGAGAGAGAGACTGCTTGACACTGCCTGCAAAGAGAGAGAGACCACTTGACACTGCCTGCGCCGAGAGAGCGAGACCGCTTGACACTGCCTGCACAGAGAGAGACCGCTTGACACTGCCTGCACAGAGAGAAAGAGAGACCACTTGACACTGCCTGCAGAGAGAGAGAGAGTGAGACCGCTTGGCACTGCCTGCACAGAGAGAGAGACCGCTTGACACTGCCTGCACAGAGAGAGAGAGACCACTTGACACTGCCTGCACAAAGAGAGAGACTGCTTGACACTGCCTGCACAGAGAGAGAGACCGCTTGACACTGCCTGCACAGAGAGGGAGAGAGACCATTTGACACTGCCTGCACAGAGATAGAGAGAGTCTGCTTGACACTGCCTGCACAGAGAGAGAGACTGCTCCACATTGCCCGCAGTGTGAAGCGATCACTCTCTGTGGGGGCAGTGCGAAACGATCACTCTCTGTGGGGGCAGTGTGAACAGATCACTCTCTGTGGGGGTGAAAGTCTCCCAGCCATCAGAATACAGTGATCACTGCTGGCAGCTATAGCAGCCAGCAGTGATTCCCCAAAAAAAAGAAAGACATGCTGACTGTACTGAAGTCAGTTGATAGATTGAATTCTGTACAACCAGTCTGCACATAGATAGATAGAAAACAGGCAGGGAGGAAATGTGATATCACCTCCTCTCTCTGTCACTTTTCAGTGGAGCCTGCTGCAAGTGAATACAAGCATTTGGGCTCACACTGGTGTACTGGCAGGTTTCCATAGCGATATTCCCTCAGACTTCTTTTAGGTTGCACATTTTTGCTGCATTTTCTGGAAGTGCACCAAAGAACCAGCATGCAGGATGTTGTGTGCACTTTCAGAACATGCAGTAAAAATGTGCAACCTCTTCTCTATGGGACCAGGGACAACATGCAGGAAGACTGCCAGTACACCAGCACTGCAGACAAACCACAGCATGCCAGTGTGAGCCCACATCAACACCTAGGGCAAGCAAGGTAATGTCACAGGCTGCTAGGAAATAGTTTTGTTTAGCTGCAGAGAGGGGGAGGGAGGAGAAGTTCACTTACTTGGACTTTCCCAGCCTCCCAGGAGCCTCACTGTATTCGAGCCGACTACTTAGATTTAACTTTCCTGCCCACACATCCTCTTCACAGACAGCACACTGGCTGCTCGGAGTGTGGGCGGGGAAAGAGAGAGCAGGTCCAGCCTCTGACAGCCGTTCGTGTGGAGGAGGGAGGGGCTGGTCAGGGCTGTGCTCTGCTCTGCCTTTGTAACACAGACTGTCGGCCATGAGACATCGCTGGCTCACAGTACTGGATGGAGATGCGCACTCGGCCAGCTCAAAAACTGCGCATGTGCGGTTCTGAGCTGGCGACACAGCAGCCTTTGTAGAGCATATGAGAGCAGCCCAGGGGGATATTGCATCTCTGCCCCCGGCCCAGCACGCCCCTGCCCTTAGCAGTATATTGTATATATTTGTATTTCATTAGTAGTTAGGTTTATTAGTTATTCTGGTTCTTGTGCATTGGGGGTTTGGTTCTTGTTTGTCTTTGGGGTTGTTCATGTTTGTTGTTTGCTGTTTTTCACTGTAAATAAATATCACCTTTAGTGCCGGTTCACACAGGGGCAACCCGACTTACAGCGTGACTATGCAAGGCGATCTGCACCCGACTTCAGCAGCGGCTTGCAAAATGACTTCTGTATAGAAGTCAATGCAAGTCGTCCTGAAGTCGTCCCAAAGTAGTTCAGGAACCTTTTTCTAAGTCTGAGTGACTTGAGTCACTCCTATTAGAACGGTTCCATAGTACAGAGCGGAGCGTGACTTGTCAGGCGGCTGTTGCTGTCAAGATAAATAAATCAGTGCTGCAGCTGAATGGCGTACCTGAAAACAAAAAAATGGTTAACAATAAAACACAGTAAACAGTAAAGTATAAAAGAATTGCATACCTGAAAAGCAAACATTATAAAACATAGTAACAATAAAACATTGCATTGTAGAATACAGTAAAAAAGAGCAGAACAATAGAGAGAGAATAGAGAGAGAGAACAATAAAACGACAACTATTTTTTTTTTATTTATATATATATATATATATATATATATATATATATATTGGAAGGCCGGGTACCGGCCTGAAGTTATGGGAGGAGCCCGGAGGGTATTTAAGCAGCCCAAAGGCCGCCGGTCTTTGTCGGTTTCCTGTGCGTGATATCTGATACGTCAGACATCTAGGACCGACTCGTTCGTGACAAGCGCTCTTGGTGCCGGCTCGTGAGCTCCGTTTTCGTCTATCCGTCTTCTCTTGTTGCAGTCCCGTGTTCCGTGTTCGTAAGTTGTGTCGTCCCTTCGTGTCGCACTCGTGTCGTCGAGTCGCAGTTTCGTACAAAGAGTCTGGTTCGGCTGTCGCAGGTAGGGCTTCGGCTCCCATGTTTTACGTTCTCATGCACTGCTTATCATGTCACTAAACTGTGATCTGCGTAGCTCACGAGCCACGCGCTGCTTGTCTCGAAAACCTAAACACTTACTCGCACGTTTTGTTGTACCCGATCGGGAGCCATCTAACGGCACGCACATTCAGGGCCGCCCGCCACAGACACTCCGACCGATGTTGCATCCGGCACTCAAGGGTTCCCTTATACGAGCGGGCCACACAGTCTCCGAATCGGTCAACATAACTCACGCACGGGTGCCGTTCGCACTCACACGTATCGTTTAGGTTCTGCCATTATCCGATTTAGTGGCGCTAGCGAGCGTGCCGAATCGCTATTATATTCCGAAGCACTGTTGGCATTTTAGTTGTACGAATCACTTCGACCGTGTCGAAACATTTCACGAATTAGCATGACAATCATTTCATCATTTCAAACGTGGCTAACGTACCAGGCCTTTCGGTCATGCTAAATCATTTCGCATCAGTTAATCAGGGCGTTCATGCCATCGCTTCGATCCTGGTCCGGTCGCATCCACGCATGCTCCGATCGGGGCGATCCTGATGCATGACTACCCGGCCTCATTTCGATACATGCGCCAAGGGCGGAATCACTTTACTGGCTGCGGGCATTCCTGATTCTTGCCCCTGTCATGGTATATCATTTCTGTCACTTTACCACGCCCGGCATGAATGCAGTCACTTCCCCGCACTAATTCGTGTCGGCGTGCCCTAGGCACGGCCTCATTTCTATACATGCGCCAAGGGCAGAATCGCATCACTGGTTGCGTACATTCCAGATTCTTGCCCCTGTCATGGTATCTCATTTCTGTCACCTTACCACGCCCGGCATGAATGGAGTCACTTCTTCGCACTGAATTCATGTCGGCGTGCCCTAGGCACGGCCTCATTTCTATACATGCGCCAAGGGCAGAATCGCATCACTGGTTGCGTACATTCCAGATTCTTGCCCCTGTCATGGTATCTCATTTCTGTCACCTTACCACGCCCGGCGTGAATATAGTCACCTCTTCGCACTAAATTCGTGTCGGCGTGCCCTAGGCACGGCCTCATTTCTATACATGCACCAAGGGCGGAATCGCATCACTGGTTTACGTACATTCCTGATTCCTGCCCCTGTCATGGTACCTCATTTCTGTCACCCTACCACGCCCGGCATGAATGGAGTCACTTCTTCGCACTGGATTCATGTCGGCGTGCCCCAGGCACGGCCTCATTTCAATACATGCGCCAAGGGCAGAATCGCATCACTGGTTTACGTACATTCCTGGTTCTTGCCCCTGTCATGGTATCTCATTTCTGTCACCCTACCACGCCCGGCATGAATGGAGTCACTTCTTCGCACTAAATTCGTGTCGGCGTGCCCTAGGCTCGGCCTCATTTCAATACATGCGCCAGGGGCGGAGTCGC
The DNA here is from genome assembly GCA_028564925.1 of Lithobates sylvaticus. Classification (NCBI taxonomy): domain Eukaryota; kingdom Metazoa; phylum Chordata; class Amphibia; order Anura; family Ranidae; genus Lithobates; species Lithobates sylvaticus. The sequence goes on from CM053036.1 coordinate 106,719,993, forward strand.
AGGAAAAAAAAAAAAAAAAAAAAAAAACTTGATTCTTGCCCTTGTCATGTGATATCATTTCTGTGTCACCTTACCACGCCCGGAGTTAATTGGTCATCCGCTTGTACGAATTCGCGCCGGCGTGCCCTAGGCCGGCCGCATTTCGAAGAAAAAAAAAAAGAAAAAAAAGGGGGGGGAGCTTGGAGTCAGACTCGGTGGCAGCTGGATGTCACAGTTCGGCCTCAGCATACCTAGGCAGTCGGCCTAGTTTCATGGTGGCCTCATTCTGTACGTGCTCCAGAGTCCGGCCCACAGTCACCCCCCATACGGTACGAACGGGCCGGGCCCTGTCACGGGAAGTTCATTCAGTAAGGCAACGTGTCAAGTCAGTCGTTCGTGTTGTCATCTGTCAGTTGATCCCACAGCGATCTCGGCAGTCGACTCAAGTCACTATCGCCTGTTGTTATCATCTGCGTTGGGTTCCGTCGCTCTGGACGGCAGCAGTCTTAGGCTCTTAAATAGGTATTTTTTCTCACACTCTCTCAGGTCAGTCGGATTCAGTAGGTCCACCTGCGCCAACTTGATCAGGGTTCCAGCAGGTAAAAAAAAAAAAAAAAAAAAAAAAACACAAGGGCACGGGGGGCTCCTGCTTTCTTGTGGCAGGTACGTATATCATAGGTGACACGTCCAAACTCATTTCTTGTCACCTTTTTAGGCCCAGCCTGCAGACACGTGACCAGTCTACCAAGTTACAGGTCTTGGCAGCCGCCATGTCGTCAGTTGGCAGCGATGACCTCACCACCCCACTATCTCCGGCGTCAGCCTCCGAGGCTGGCAGTGTCCAGTCTCTTAGGGCATGGACAATTCCTAGGCTGTCCGCCGAGCTGAGACGCAGAGGGATACCCTTCTCGTCCACGGCCAGGAAGGCGGAGCTGTTCAGGCTTCTCTTCCCACCACCGGCCGCAGCAAGCCCCAGCAGCCAGCAGGCGTCTCTGGAATCGATTTCAGCCGCCGTTGCCCAGCTACACACCCTCGTGTCCTCCCTGTCTTCCTCAATCGTGGAGGTCCAGGACAGGGTGTCTCGGCTAGAGGCCAGCCCGGCTGCCACGGTTCCGGACCACGCGGTGGTCCCAGCCATCAGTGCACCGGCCGCAGGTAGTGAGCTTGCCACGCCTACCGTTCACCCTTCCCACCTGGTGCCACCCAGCGTAAGGAAGGACATTCTAGAGGGCAAAGACGTCAATCTGGCCTCACTCTTGATCTCGGTCCATGACTTGGCCGAGAACAAGGCCTACACCTGGGGAGATGTCTCGGTGGTGTTGAAAGCGAAGGATCCGAGGCTCAACAGGAAGCTCACGGTGCCCGAATTCACGCTCGCTTTCGGCATGTTTAGAGACGTGCTGTGCTCAGCCTCCCCCGGCAGACGGGAAGAGCTGGACCTCTACCTCCATTTGGTCGTAGACCTGGGCCACAAATACGGTGGCTCAGCGTTCTACGACTACCATCGGTCCTTCTCGGCCAAAGCCGCAGCCAGATTCACACAGTTCCATTTACCAACGGACTGGAGCGTAGTGGACACGGAATTGTTCTGCCGCCACTTTGCAGGCCTTCGCTCCCCGCTATGTGCTGTCTGTCAGTCAGCGTCTCACACCACGGTCTGGTGTGCCAACGTAGCCTCTGTCCATCCGATAGCTAGCACGGCCTCTGCCAGCACGAGCCAGGCTCAGCAGGCCCCGGTGCAAGGGCGAAAGATGGACAAATTGGGACGTCCGGTGCGGATGGTTGGGGGAGCCGCCATTTGCAACAATTTTAATTACGGCTCCTGCAATTTCAGCCAGTGCCGGCTCTTGCACATTTGCACCCTGTGCCAGAGGGCGCACCCCAGGATCCTGTGTGAGGTCAAACAGAAGAGACCATGACTAAGCCGGGTCAATGTCCTTTGGCTCGGCGTCTACCTGACCTCACACCCCACTCCGTCACTCGCCAGCTACCTCATCCGAGGCTTCACTGAGGGGTTCCATACCGGGCTCATCACCCTGCCCCACTCCACCCACGAATGTCCGAATTTACGCTCAGCAGCAACAGACGAGCCAGCGATTGATGTCCTTTTGCAGACGGAGTTGGATCGGGACTTCATGATAGGCCCGTTCTGTCAATCCCCCTTCAGCATCTGGAGGGTTAGCCCTATCGGGCTTGTGCAGGGAAAGTTTTCAAATAAAAAACGTCTGGTGTATGATCTGTCAGCGCCTCATTCTTCCGTCGTTCCCAGTCTCAACTCGCTCATCCCCTCCGAGGAGTTCTCGCTGAAGTACGCTTCGGTAGACATGGCTATCCAGGCCATTCTCAGGGCAGGGGTGGGTGCGTGGCTCTCGAAGGCGGACATATCCGACGCCTTCAAGCTGCTGCCCATCCATCCTTCCTTGTGGTGCTGGCACGGCATCAAGTGGAGGGAGCGATATTATTTCGCGACCAAATTGACCTTCGGGTCTAAAAGTAGTCCTTGGCTATTTGACAAGTTCGCCGAGACCCTGGCGTGGATCCTTCTCCATGAGGCACAGTGCCACGAGGTCATCCATTATTTGGATGACTTCCTTTTGATAGAGCCGCCCGGGGCTCCCCCAGGGGACCTTGGAAAGTTGAGGACGGTTTTCGACAATCTGAACGTCCCCATAGCGGAGCACAAGGTTGACGGCCCGGCACACAAGATCACGTTCCTGGGCGTCGACCTTGACACGTTGGCCATGCAGGCCAGCCTTCCGGCAGATAAGTTGGACCGTATCAGGACGGTTCTGCAAGAGTTCACCCGGGGGGGGGGATGTACTCAGAAGCAACTTCAGTCTCTCCTCGGGATGCTGAACTTTGCCGTGAGGATCATCCCCCAGGGCCGCTCCTTTGTGTCCCGGTTGCTGGTCTTCCTGTCCTACACGCAGGACCCAGACCAGGTCATTAGGCTGGATTCTGCAGCCAGGGCAGATCTGGCCATGTGGGAGCACTTTCTTAGTGATTGGAACGGTGTGTCCCTGTTTATCCCAGTCGTGTCCACGCAGTCACCACAGGTGGTGACCGACGCGGCGGCATCCACAGGATGCGCCGCCATTTTTGGCCATTTGTGGTTCGCCGCCCCGTGGCCTCCTCAAGCACTAGCCACACCGGGCTTTACTACTACGTCAGCCCTCTTTGAGCTCTTCCCTATTGTAGCAGCCGCCCACCTATGGGGTCACCATTGGTCTGGACAGACGGTGGCTTTCTCGACAGACAATCAAGCCACAGCCGAGATCATCAGCAAGGGCAGGTCTAAGTCCAGGCCCGTCATGTCCTTCCTCCGCAGACTGGTCCAGCTATCCCTACAGCATCAGTTCATTGTGTACTGCTCCTTCATTCCAGGGAAGTTCAACGCAGCAGCGGACGCTAGAGAAACTCATATGTCGCCGACACCACCGCAAACATCACTATACTATTAAACCCCTTATAGTTGTAATAGTATGGCCTCGAGTTGGGGGGTGGGACACTGTGGACGTGTTTTCCATCAATTGCCCCTCCGCAGTTGGGAAAGTCCCACCGCTGGGCAAATTGGGAAGCCACATTGTGGAGTGAAACAATAAAATAAAAAAAATCTACTTTTGCACATAACATTGCAAGCAGATTAGACACAAACATTCTTGGCCAACATCAGTATAACATTTATTTTTAAGGAATATTTAAAGACAAAAAGATAAGGTCCACTCCACACCCACTCTGATGGCCCATTGGAAAAAAAATTGTGGGGGGGAGATGTTTTGGACAGGTAACCCTCTCCACTTCATTGAGAGTGCAATAATAATGAATGCATAAATAATGTGTTTTACTTTGGCCAGCCCCCCCTTACTTACACTATTGGCAGCCCACTGGACAGGTAAGAAGTGTCATAATACAAAAACAAAAATACACACTGTACAAATTGAAGCACATTTTTACATTCTGCAATTACCTATCAAGATGATAGCAGAACAAAACTTTAAACAATACCATTTGAAAGTATTCAGGCAGGCCCTTTCACTATGTGCTTTGGTGAATTCATCCATAAATATGACCACAAAAGAGGTAGGTATAGTGTGTATGGGTTTGGCAAAGTCAGCAGATAGAGGATTGGTATCGGTTGACTTAGCGGTTGGGGGGGGAGGGTTCCAAATGAGTTTGGGACCCCCCAAAAAAATCCTCTGCCACTCTGCCTGAATTTAAGGACAAAAATAACATTTAAACACATTTTAGGAGGTGTTTAGGGTAAAGCAGTACAATGGAGCTGACAAAATACATTGTTAAGTGACTAGGCTAGGTGTGTATAGTCCCAGGATAGCATGCTGGGGAGGTAAGTAAAGGCAAATATGCATGAAGGACAAAAAGGAAGTTTAAAAACTTCTAACATGCATGAGAACAAAGGGGACATTCACAACATATTACAATCATGATAATTAGGGAATGATGAAAGAAATACAATACATTAGCAAACATTAAATACATAGAATGTGATGTTAAAGGAGAACACTTACCCTAATATAGTCCTTCTGCAGGACCTGTATGATGGCAGAACAGGTCTCTGGAATAATGATCCCCAGAGCCTGGGGGGAGATGACTGTTGAGAACTTGATGTCCTGCAGACTTCTCCCCGTTGACAAGTACCGCAACGTGGCGACTAGCCTCTGTTCAGGAGTGATGGCTTGCCGCATGCAGGTGTCTTGCTTCATAATATAAGGGCACAGCAAAGCCAACAATGGTGAAAACGGGGTCTGTCATCCGGAGATAATTTCTGAAATCATTAGGATTATTCTCACGGATCTCCCGCAACAAAGGCATATGAGAGAATTGGTCACGCTGGAGCAACCAATTTTTCGTCCATGAACTCCTCCCTGCCATGTTCATGGACTGGGCTTGGGTCAAAGTAAGAACCCCAAAACCAAGCCCCTGCACAGCACGAACTCTACGATGAGTACATACCCGCAACATGGCTTCAAAATGGTCGGCTGGTCAGAACGAACTAACAGAACGCACTGAAAATCAGAAAGGCCTGAGAAGAGTGACCTGAAAATCAGAAACGAGCGGACAAGAGCGCACTGAAAATCAAATACGTACTAGAAATAGCACACACTGAAAACCAAATGCTAACTGACTACACGTACTGAAAACCAGATAGAAAACCCACCAGCACAAACTGAAGAGTAGTAACGAACTGAAAATCACGAGGCTGAAAAGCGTGAATCGCCTCTCACCAAACTTCTAACACAAGATAAACACGAGATTAGCAGAAGGAGCCCAAAGGGTGGTGCACTTGGTATTGAACTTTCCTTTTATACTTTGAACTTAATAAAAATCTTTTGACAAGGAACTTTCCTTTTATAGTGCCGTCGTACGTGTTGTACGTCAGCGCGTTCTCGGCGATCGGAATTTCCGACAACATTTATGCGACCGTGTGTATGCAAGACAAGTTTGAGCCAACATCCGTCGGAAATATATCCAGGATTTCGTTGTTGGAATGTCCGATCGTGTGTATGCGGCATTAGAGGTGGTTCTGGCCAGCTCAGTACATTGTTTTTTTTCCTAAATGTACATAATATAATTGGGTACTGACATTTATAGGTAAAGTTGATCCAGGGTAAATCGGATTGCCTCTTGGGGGATCAGGAAGGAATTTTTTCCCCTGCTGTAGCAAATTGGATCATGCTTTGCTGGGGTTTTTCGCCTTCCTCTGGATCAACTGTGGGTATAGGATTGTGTAATATTATTTTTTTATTTATTTATTAATTTTTATGGTTGAACTAGATAGACTTGAGTCTTTTTTCAACCTGACTAACTATGTAAACAAATGTGAATCCCATAAAAATTGACTGTGGAAAGGAGTATTTTGCAATAGGGAGTAAGTCTTGCTTCATTACATGTTGATGGGATACTGATTGGTTATGTGATATACTGTATATCACGTCAAACCTTGTGGTTTTTATTTATCTGCTTGTTACTTGAACTTTCCCTCTGCCTACTGTAAAATGAGAGATCAACCGACTTTAAAACTGTAAGGTATACATGGTATGTAGTCTGAAAAACATACCATGGCAATATCATTTAGCATACATATACATTTATAGAACAGTTCATAGAGGCAGCTGAAATGTTGCCATCCAAAAAGGGTGCCAAGTGAGAAGGTTTATGTGATGTAAAAGTAACATAATAATCATCAATTTATAGGTTATGAGATATTTTAGGAGTAGCTCCTGTTGATGCATGCATAGAGGTTATCTGAGGATATAGGGCAGAAGACAGAGGACGTGACACCTGTTATGTACAGGAACACATGGTAAATTACAGGGATCTTGAAGATACAGTGCATCTGGAAGTATTCACAGCGCTTCACTTTTTCCACATTTTGTTGTGTTACCGCTTTATTCCAAAATAGATTAAATTAATTATTTTCCTCAAAATTCTACAAACAATACCCTATAATGACAATGTGAAAGAAGTTTGTTTAAAATCTTTGTAAATTTATTATAAATAGAAAACAAAAAATATCACATGTACATAAGTATTCACAGCCTTTGCTCAATACTTTGTTGAAGCACCTTTGGCACCAATTACAGCCTCAACTATTTTTGAGGATGATGCTACAAGCTTGGCATGCCTATTTTTGGGTAGTTTCTCCCATTCTTCTTTGCAGGACCTCTTAAGCTCCATCAGGTGTAATGGGGTGCGTCGGTGCACAACCATTTTTTCAGATCTCTCGAGAGATGTTCAAGTCTGGGCTCTGGCTGGGCCACTCAAGGACATTCACAGAATTGTTCCGTAGCCAATACTTTGTTATCTTGGCTGTGTGCTTAGGGTCATTGTCCTGTTGGAAGATCTACCTTTGCCCCAGTCTGAAGTCCAGAGTGCTCTGGAGCAGGTTTTCATCAAGGATGTCTCTGTACATTGCTGCATTCATCTTTCCCTTGATCCTGATTGAGTGCTGCAGAGATGGTTGTTCTTCTGAAAGGTTCTCCTCTCTCCACAGAGAAATACTGGAGCTCTGTCAGAGTGACCATCGGGTTCTTGGTCACCTCCCTGAATAAGGCCCTTGCCCCCAATCGCTTAGTTTGGCTGGACGGCTCGCTCTAGGAAGAGTCCTGGTGGTTCCAGACTTCTTCCATTTACAGATGATCAAGGCCACTGTGCTCATTGGGACTGTTAGGATTGAGTTCACCTGCTTGTGGCACTATCTTTGTGCTGGGCTGTTTGCTGCAGCTCCAGTGTCCACCAGCAGGTGTCTTCCAGGAGCCAGCAGGCAGTGATAATCAGGCACATTAGTGTTCAGCTGCCGGGGGCTACGATTCTGATCCCTTCCTTGCTACCAGTTTGTTCCTGATTGCCAGATCCAGCCTGTACTCCTCTGCCTTGCCCCCCTCTGCCTAGCTCCTGCTTAAGTTCCCAGTCTTGATCTCCTCTACCACACATCCCTGCATTCCCTGTACCCTTAGCCAGGGGAGGGCTGGCAGCCTTAGGCCTGGGGGGCAAGTCCAGTCAAGTGGCCCATTGAACCACCGAATCAGCTCACCATCCATCTACACCACATTCCCTGGAGAGAGAGAGAGAGAGAGAGAGAGAGAGAGAGACTGCTCCATATTGTCCCAGAGAGAGAGAGAGGCCACTTGGCACTGCCTGTACAGAGAGAGAGAGAGACCATTTAACACTGCCTGCACAGAGAGAGAGACTGCTTGACACTGCCTGCACAGAGAGAGAGAAACCGCTTGACACTGCCTGCACAGAGAGAGAGGCCACTTGGCACTGCCTGCACAGAGAGAGAGAGAGGCCACTTGGCACTGCCTGCACAGCGAGAAAGGCCACTTGGCACAGCCTGCACAGAAAGAGAGAAGCAACTTGGCACGGCCTGCACAGAGAGAGAGAGAGGCCACTTGGCACTGCCTGCACAGAGAGAGAGAGAGGCCACTTGGCACTGCCTGCACAGAGAGAGAGAGACCACTTGACACTGCCTGCACAGAGAGCGAGGGGCCGCTTGGCACTGCCTGCACATAGAGAGAGAGAGACCACTTGGCACTGCCTTCTCAGAGAGAGAGAGGCCACTTGGCACTGCCTGCACAGAGAGAGAAAGACAGATTGACACTGCCTGCACAGAGAGAGAGAGAGACTGCTTGACACTGCCTGCAAAGAGAGAGAGACCACTTGACACTGCCTGCACAGAGAGAGACCGCTTGACACTGCCTGCACAGAGAGAGAGAGAGACCACTTGACACTGCCTGCAGAGAGAGAGAGAGTGAGACCGCTTGACACTGCCTGCACAGAGAGAGAGACCGCTTGACACTGCCTGAACAGAGAGAGAGAGACCACTTGACACTGCCTGCACAAAGAGAGAGAGAGAGACTGCTTGACACTGCCTGCACAGAGAGAGAGACCGCTTGACACTGCCTGCACAGAGAGGGAGAGAGACCATTTGACACTGCCTGCACAGAGATAGAGAGAGTCTGCTTGACACTGCCTGCACAGAGAGAGAGACTGCTCCACATTGCCCGCAGTGTGAAGCAATCACTCTCTGTGGGGGCAGTGCGAAACAATCACTCTGTGGGGGCAGTGTGAAGCGATCACTCTCTGTGGGGGCAGTGCGAAACGATCACTCTCTGTGGGGGCAGTGTGAATCGATCACTCTCTGTGGGGGTGAAAGTCTCCCAGCCATCAGAATACAGTGATCACTGCTGGCAGCTATAGCAGCCAGCAGTGATTCCCCAAAAAAAAGAAAGACATGCTGACTGTACTGAAGTCAGTTGATAGATTGAATTCTGTACAACCAGTCTGCACATAGATAGATAGAAAACAGGCAGGGAGGAAATGTGATATCACCTCCTCTCTCTGTCACTTTTCAGTGGAGCCTGCTGCAAGTGAATACAAGCATTTGGGCTCACACTGGTGTACTGGCAGGTTTCCATAGCCATATTCCCTCAGTCTTCTTTTAGGTTGCACATTTTTGCTGTATTTTCTGGAAGTGCACCAAAGAACCAGCATGCAGGATGTTGTGTGCACTTTCAGAACATGCAGTAAAAATGTGCAACCTCTTCTCTATGGGACCAGGGACAACATGCAGGAAGACTGCCAGTACACCAGCACTGCAGACAAACCACAGCATGCCAGTGTGAGCCCACATCAACACCTAGGGCAAGCAAGGTAATGTCACAGGCTGCTAGGAAATAGTTTTGTTTAGCTGCAGAGAGGGGGAGGGAGGAGAAGTTCACTTACTTGGACTTTCCCGGCCTCCCAGGAGCCTCACTGTATTCGAGCCGACTACTTAGATTTAACTTTCCTGCCCACACATCCTCTTCACAGACAGCACACTGGCTGCTCGGAGTGTGGGCGGGGAAAGAGAGAGCAGGTCCAGCCTCTGACAGCCGTTCGTGTGGAGGAGGGAGGGGCTGGTCAGGGCTGTGCTCTGCTCTGCTCTGTAACACAGACTGTCGGCCATGAGACATCGCTGGCTCACAGTACTGGATGGAGATGCGCACTCGGCCAGCTCAAAAACTGCGCATGTGCGGTTCTGAGCTGGCGACACAGCAGCCTTTGTAGAGCATATGAGAGCAGCCCAGGGGGATATTGCATCTCTGCCCCCGGCCCAGCACGCCCCTGCCCTTAGCAGTATATTGTATATATTTGTATTTCATTAGTAGTTAGGTTTATTAGTTATTCTGGTTCTTGTGCATTGGGGGTATGGTTCTTGTTTGTCTTTGGGGTTGTTCATGTTTGTTGTTTGCTGTTTTTCACTGTAAATAAATATCACCTTTAGTGCCGGTTCACACAGGGGCAACCCGACTTACAGCGTGACTATGCAAGGCGATCTGCACCCGACTTCAGCAGCGGCTTGCAAAATGACTTCTGTATAGAAGTCAATGCAAGTCGCCCTGAAGTCGTCCCAAAGTAGTTCAGGAACCTTTTTCTAAGTCTGAATGACTTGAGTCACTCCTATTAGAATGGTTCCATAGTACAGAGTGGAGCGTGACTTGTCAGGCGGCTGTTGCTGTCAAGATAAATAAATCAGTGCTGCAGCTGAATGGCGTACCTGAAAACAAAAAAATGGTTAACAATAAAACACAGTAAACAGTAAAGTATAAAAGAATTGCATACCTGAAAAGCAAACATTATAAAACATAGTAACAATAAAACATTGCATTGTAGAATACAGTAAAAAAGTGCAGAACAATAGAGAGAGAATAGAGAGAGAGAACAATAAAACGACAACTATTTTTTTTTTTATTATTTCTATATATATATATATTTTATTTTTTTACTTTTATTTTTTTTTTATTTTATTTTTTTTATACTTTTATTTGTAACTGTAATGATTGTAGTATTTGTAGTGGTTGTAACGGTTCGGTTCCAGGTTCAGGTCTTTCAAAATGCGAAAGCATCTTTGGAGACCCTGTGAAAATGTGCCCTAGTCTGTGCAGTGCTGTACCCTATGGTAATACTCCACTAGTGTATGGTAGCATTCAAAACATTCACCAATGCAAATACCAGGATGGTCAGGACAGGATGGACAAAATAGCGGGTGTCACGCCTATATCTGCGCTTTCTACAGACAGGACATTTTCTTTGGGGGGCTCGTTGGGTAGGGGCACCAGGGAGGACATATAGACAATGCCTCTCATGCAGCCGGATTACTGCATTTGGATTGGGAAGTTGGGCCACAGCACCGTCTGGAAACCGAAGGAAGGATCCAGTTCATCATAAAGCTTTGTATAGCACATAAGCATTCAGCAGAGCCAATTGAAATAAGTATACAGACACTTTTTTATACCAGCGTCTGGCCTTACGGGCAACTAGGTATGGCGCCAACAACTGGTCGTTGAGGTCCACCCCTTCCATATTAAGGTTACATTCGTGGACACAGAGGGGTTTCTCCACAGACCAGTCGCCGTAAGAATTTGGACCGTCGTGTCTGCTTGAAGGGAGGACAGAATGAAAACATTCCGATTATCCCTCCACTTCACAGCGAGAAAATTATTACACTTCAAACAGGCTCTCTCCCCCAGGTAAGATGGGAATCTACAAGCCGCTAGGGTAACCCCCCGGCAATTAGATTGCACAGTGCCACATGCGCCAATTTCATGATCAAACAAGTGACTAAAAAGTGTCACACTCGTGTAATAATTATCCACATACAAGTGGTACCCCTTTCCGAATAAGGGCGACACCAAGTCCCAGACAATCTTACCAGCACTCCCTATGTAGTCTGGGCTGTTCTCCAGCTCTACGTGACTATCTCTTCCCTCGTAAACCATAAAACTATATGTATAGCCTGTGGCCCTGTCACAGAGCTTATACATCTTGACCCCATATCTGGCACGCTTGCTGGGAAGATGCTGTTTGAAATACAAGCGGCCAGAAAACTTAATCAGGGACTCATGAACGCAGACAACTTGTTTGGGAGTAAACAAGGCTGCAAACTGTTGGCTGAAGTGGTTTACGAGGGGTCGAATTTTGTAGAGCCGATCGTATCCAGGGTCACCCAGAGGATGACAGATTTCATTATCATTGAAGTGCATGAAACGCAAGATCTGCTCGTATCATGCCCTGGCCATGGAGGCAGAGAACGCGGGCATATGGTGAATTGGGTCAGTGGACCAATATGACCGCAACTCACTCTTTTTAGTTATGCCCATGAGGGGGATAGGCCCAGAAAGGTCTTAAATTTGGAAACCGTAATAGGTTTGCATTCTCTGGCAAGTGTCAACTGGGGATTAGCGGCAATGAATTGACCAGCATACAAATTGCTTTGGTCCACAATAGATCTATAGAAATCTTCAGTGAAAAACAGCGAAAAAAAATCTCCGGGTTGGCCAGTGAATGGGGAAAGTACGGGTGCTGCAGAAGTGGTGGGCTCCCAATTAGCATTGGCAAATGCAGCAGGAAGGGCATTATGGGCTTGACAGGACTGTCTTTGTCTTCTTGGTGGTTGCGGGACACTAGTTGTGCTAGCCACCTCACCAGCTTGAACTTCACTTATGGGACTCTCCATGTCACCACGTGATACTGTAGTGCTGGTTTGACTATGACCAGGGTGTACTAGGCCGCTGGTGCTTGCAAGTTCACCAGAAGGATGAGCGGGAATAGTACTGGCTCTCTGTTCCATATGAGAGCCCTGCGGTTTTTGCACCTCAACAAAAGCAGAAGAACGGGATCGGGCATGCCTGGCCTTGGCAGGGACCACAACTCTGTTGTCAGAGCTAAGAGAGAAGAAAACCTGTTAGAGTCTGCAAAAGACTTGAGACTGGGGCGGAGGTACGCCTTCCAGCAGGACAACGACCCTAAACATACAGCCAGAGCTACAATGGAATGGTTTAGATCAAAGCATATTTATGTGTTAGAATGGCCCAGTCAAAGTCCAGACCTAAATCTAATTGGGAATCTGTAGCAAGACTTGAAAATTGCTGTTTTCAGATGCTCTCTATCCAATCTTTTTTTTTTATCCAACAAAAATGTTTATTGCACAGGTACAGTACACTTGAAATAACATTAAACTCAGTGTTCCAACTCAGTTTTCACATATAATACAAAAATATCTGCATTTTCAATATATTTTGAGCAAACCTTTGCGCTATCATTTATTTCACCATCCCATACATCAAAGCTTTATTCCATTATTACGGCACTGTATGTAGTCACATCTTTAATTGATTCCCAACAGTCTATCAGTTATCAAATCTTCTGGAGCCAATCCTGGTACGTCTAGCCACCTTGCCCATAGTTTCTCAAATTTATGTGGGATACCCCTGTGTTGATATATTAATTTTTCCATCCGTAAAGTCCTTCCTACGTTGTTAATCCATTCTTTTGTGGTTGGAGGTTCCTCAACCCGCCAATGTAACATAATTAACTTCCTGGCCTGGAACAGGACTCTATGCACTGCCTTCCTGCAGTGCTCCCCCCATTCATATTCCTCCAGAGCACCCAAGAGACAAGCTCTCGGGGCCTGTGGAAGCGATATTTGAAACACAGTATTAACCGTGGTCACTACTGCGTTCCAATAAGTGTGCAGCTTGGGGCAGCGCCACAGCATGTGAATGAGGCTCCCATGCACTCTTTTGCATCTGGTGCATATGGGATCAAACTGCGGGTTCATCAAATGTAACCTATGAGGGGTAAAATACGTTCTAAGGAGGATATACAGTTGAGTTAGCCGTTGTGATACATTCAAGGAACTTCTACCCACCGCCTGGCATATTTCTTTCCACTGTTCCCCATCCAGTGGTCCCGTGTCTGCCTCCCACTTCTCCCTGACCCACAGAGGGTGCCGCTCCATCACAGACTGCAGCAGGATGGCATAACATTGGGATATAAATCCTTTAGATGAGGCGGCACCCTCCAAGAGACAAAAAGCAGGAACTGGGGACAGCCGCCACTCCGAGGAGCGACTTTGCGCTGCCACAGCATGGCTAAGCTGAATGTATTGGAAGTACATAGAAGCCGGGAGATTATATGTGTCCTGTAGATCTGCAAATGGGCAAAGTATCCCATTACAGAATATCTGCTTAAGGTGTGTGATCCCAAACCTCCTCCATTTGTCGCCTGACTGTAACTTGGCTAGTTCTGTGTATGTGTCATTCCACCAGATTGGACTGTAATCTGTATATCCGTCCGCCTTTTGAATATATTTGGCCTTGTTCCAGACTTTTTGGATTAGGTTAAGGGTAGGGAACTTCTTATGTGGTCTGGCGAAGGCCAAGGCCTCCAGTGCCATGGGCACAGGGCCTCTGCGTGCTTCGTGCAGCAGTAACGTTTGTGAGGAGCTCTGTGGGACGGGACCCACCCCCTCCGGTGTTGGGAACATACCAATAAGATGCTGCAGCTGAGCCGCCAAATAATAAAGCCAGGGGTTCGGTAATGCCAAGCCCCCACTGTCTTTGAGCCTTTGCAGATGTTCCAGTTTAATCCTAGGGTGTTTATCCTTCCATATAAAGCTGCGGAAGATAGGGTTTATAATGTGAAACGTCTTCAAGGGGATGGCCATAGGGGTGTTGTGAAGAAGATACAGCAGTTATAAGGATCATTTTAATTAAATTCACCCTACTTGCAACTGAGAGAAAAAGCGACTTCCATGTTTTGGCTTTGTCCCTAAACCTCAGTAGCAGAGGGGCAACATTCAAGTGTATAAAGTCCCTGGGTTTGGCCGTGATGTAAATACCTAAATACTTAAAGGATGTGGCCACGGGTATTGGGCAGGCAGAGTTAATGATTTGTGTATCATACCCATCCAGTAGGAGTAGGGCAGATTTGGACCAATTAATTAGCAATCCAGAGAATTCCCCAAATTTAGTGATAGTGGTCATGGCTTCTTTTAGTGAGGTATCTGTGTCTCCAAGCAAAAGTAAAGTGTCATCCGCATAGAGCATGACCTTTTCGTGGAAGTTCCCGTATTGGAATCCCACTATGTTCTGGTTAGCCCTGATCCCCATGGCCAGTGGCTCGATCGCCAGAGCGAAGAGGAGGGGGGACAGGGGACAGCCCTGTCTCGTACCCCTCCTCAACGCAAATTCCCCTGAGAGCGAGCCAATGCCCCTAATGGCAGCCTGAGGCTGTCTATAGAGAAGTTTCACCCAGGAAATGAAGTTGGGGCCGAACCCGAATCTCAGTAATACCGACCATAGATAGTTCCAGTCTATGCTGTCAAACGCTTTAGTGGCGTCTAGGGACAGCAGAGCCCTGCTACCCATGTTGTCCGCCTGTGTCTGCATGTTAAGGTATAACCTTCGTAAATTTACCGCTGTAGATTTATTGGGCATGAAGCCAGCTTGGTCTTCATGCACAATAGATGTAATCACCCCGTTTAACCTAATGGCCAGTGCCTTTGCTAGGATTTTCACATCACTTTGGAGTAGAGAGATTGGGCGATAGGACCCAGGGTCCACGGGGTCCTTCCCAGGCTTAAGTAGGAGAACTATGTTGGCTTTTGACATAGATTGAGGGAGAGCTTCCCCTATTTTAGCTGCATTGAAAACCTGCGCAAGCTGTGGTATCAGCACCTCTGCATAGTGTTTGTAAATTTCTATGGGCAGTCCGTCCTCCCCCGGGGCTGTACAATTGGAAAAGGTCCCTGCTGCTACCTGTAGTTCCTCTGGTGTAAGCGGGGCTTCTAGTAATTTGCGTTGGCTATTGGACAGTTCCGGGAAAGCAATCTGGTTCAGGTATAGATCCAAGTCGTCTTGGGTATACGCCTGACCAGGATTGTACAAGGTTTCATAAAACCCAGTCAGTTCCTGCATTATCAGATCTGGCCGGCTAACCAGGGAGCCAGTTTGGGTCCTGATAGCCCCTATAGCTGGCGAGCGCTGATGAGAGGTCGAAATCCGCGCCAGGAGGCGCCCGGTTTTCTCCCCCTCCTCAAAGAACGCCTGTTGTGTAAAAAAACTATTTTTTTCGGCCGAGGAGGACAGCAGGTGTTGGTAAGCACTCTGTGCTGCCTGCCATGACTCCCTAGTCGAATCAGTGGGATTATCTATGTACGTCTGCTCCAACTCCTGAGCCCTGGCTTCTACCTCCTGTAATAAAGCTGTCGATTCCCGTTTCACTTTGTTCATTTCTGCTATCAGCAAGCCCCTTAGGTGTGCCTTAAAGGCGTACCATCTGGATCCTGGGTGGCAAAGAACTTGCGCATGCTCCCTTCTATCTCAACATGTGAGCGGAATAGTTTCCGCCAAAAGGCGTTAAATTTCCAGGGGGCTTTAGGCATAGTGTTGGGGGGGGGGCACTAGGAGCTGAACCACCAAAGGAGAGTGGTCAGAAATACTACGGGGCCCATGAGTAAAGTCAGCCACATACGGGAGCATGCTCAGGTTCCCCACCCCCAGGTCAATCCTGGATAAAGAACCATGAGTCTTAGAAAAACATGTAAATTGTTTTGCGTCCGGGTTACGGTGTCGCCAGACATCAACCCAACCCACCTCTTGCAACAACCTCGCCAGGGGAGTACCCCTTGAGAGGGCAGAGGGTCTAGGGCCGGGGTGTCTATCCGCTACCAGATCCAGACAGCAGTTAAAGTCCCCGAGCACGAGCAACGGTACATCAGGCTTGCGATCCAGAAAAGCCAGGAGGAGCCGGAGCACCGTCGCCGTGAACGGCGGAGGAATGTATATGCAGGCCAGTACACACATTAACGTATTAAATCTACAGTGTAGGTATACAAATCTCCCCTCCACATCTATGACACTGTCAAATTCCTGGTAATCCAGGGCACCATGTATCAATACACTTACCCCCCTAGAAAAAGAGGTATGTGTAGAGTGGTAAGCCTTTCCCACCCAAGAATAACGTAGAAAACATTCTGTCTCAGTGGTCAAATGTGTCTCCTGGAGACAAATCACCCCCGGGTGAAATTTCTTCAAGCACATAAACGCCATAGTCCTTTTCAAAGGGGAATGCAGGCCCCGGATGTTCCAGGATACTATGGGAACCTTAGCCCCTTAGCCATGTGTTAAAACTGGGAATGTCCTGTGGCAGGGTATGTGTGGGTGCAGACATACATACGGTCCATCAGATAGATGTACGGGCAGTTCTGTACAGTCAGTCCTTGAGATTTCTCCTCTGTGCAAACGGTCGTAGTAATCTTCCTTCCAATGGTGTACTTGGTATGGCCAACAGTAGCCAAGAAATAAAAAGTTAGTAGAAACTGTAGACCAAATAGGCCTGTAAACCTGGTCATCTGCCAACCGGGCAGACTGAACATCTTTGGCGCCCATCTGGCGCCTTTCGCTTTCGACAGTAACTTCAAATTGCAGTGGTGTTGTGACAATTGTGCTCTCTTGGTGTTCTGCATTATTTTGTCCCCCAGCCAGGGAGTGTCTTCTGAACCAAGTGTGCGGGGTTCATCCCCCTAATAAACAAGAGAGGTGCAAAACTTTTGCCCTGTTCATTGCGGTCTAGCCAGGATGCAGCCTCTTTGGCTGATTCAAAGAATTGGGCCTGGTCTCTAACTGCTATCCTGAGTTTGGCTGGATATAACATGGCATATGGCAACTGCAGGGTCCTCAGCCAACGTTTAACATCCAGGAACTTAGCTCTGCACCTCTGAACTTCTGCTGAAATGTCCGGGTAGAAAGACACCCTGGCCCCGTTAAACTGGACATTTGCCTTTTCTCTAGCTCAGCGTAGCACTGCCTCTCTGTCATGGTAGTGTAGTATCCTTGCTAGGATGGACCTGGGGGGGCCTCCTGGTGGTGGCGGGCGGGAGGGCACTCTGTGCGCCCGTTCCACCCCAAAAAGTGGCGAAAATGCATTTTTACCAAAAACTTCTAGGAGCCAGTTTTCTATATATGCCGTGGGGTCTCTGCCCTCCACCTTCTCTGGCAGACCCACTATGCAAACATTGTTCCTGCGCAAACGATTTTCCAAATCTTCTGCACGATCGAATGCATCTCGTGCCATTTGCAGGGCAGCTCTAGAATCTTGGGCCATGGGTTGCATATGATCCTCCATTCCACTGACTCTGCTCTCTACTGCTGTGGTGTGTTCCCGGATCTTTTGCATGTCCTGTCGCAGTAGGGACACATCCTCCCTAAGGCCCCCAAACTGCTCTTTCAGTGTATTAACTGACGCTGTACAGTTATGAACAGCTTTAAGTATATCTGCCAAGGTGGGCTGCAGAGCCTCCTGAGCGTCCTGGGCCTGAGAGTCCATGTCTGTGGCTGCGTTCTGCTCACCCTCCTTCTCTCCCCAACAAGCAGGAACTTGTGCTGGCTGCAGGCCTTGCGGCCTATGTAATGTGTCTCCTGAGCGGGACGGCTGCTCTGAACCCCCAGTCCCTGACATTCTCTGGGCATAGTAAAGCATGTCTTTCAGGGCATCTTTACCCACTGATTTGGGAGGCTTACTTGCCTTGTAGCTGGGTTTGTCCTGGCCTTGTGGTGTCCCCTTCACAGAGAGCGCGGCGGCGCCATCTTGGATCTCCGGGCCTGCGGCTTCCATCTGGCTTTTACGGGTCATTCCTCTGGTGCAGAGGGCCGGCAGTGGTTCCACAGGGGTCTCCTGGAGACAGGTTTGCAGCATAGGGCGATCAAAGCTCGGTTAGGTGGCTGGGGGAGGATCGATGCCGGATTAACGCCGGGAGCTGTGGGAGATGCGTCCTCTCACATGCCGGTCTTGGCCACGCCCCCCTCTCTATCCAGTCTGACAGAGCTTGAACTAGTTTGCAAAGAAGAATGGGCAAAATTTCACTCCCTAGATGTGCAAAGCTGGTAGAGACATCCCCAAAAAGACTGGCAGCTGTAACTGCAGTGAAAGGTGGTTCTACTCAGGGGGGCTGAATACAAATGCACGCCACACTTTTCAGATATTTATTTGTAAAAAAAATTGAAAAACTTTTATCGTTTTTGTTCCACTTCACAGTTATGTGTCACTTTGTGTTGGTCTATCACATAAAATCCCAATAAAATACATTTATGTCTTTGGTTTTAACATGACAAAATGTGGAAAATTTCAAGGGGTGTGAATACTTTTTCAAGGCACTGTAAATGCCTTTTTTAAGGAAAGGATTGCTTAAAGTGGTATATTGTATACCTTAAAGTGTAAGCATTTCCTGTTCGTAGATATTTGCTTCATTTTTTCATTATAAGAAGAAGGGTTTTGTTGTGAAGGCTTCCTCCACCTTTGCCACTGCAACAGCATTTCAAGTGCTGAGTTTGCCCGGAAAGAGAACTTCCTATTTAATAACTTGACAAAATTATAGAAACATTACTAGCAAGTAATCAGCAATATATTTTTGGTATATGATTCACCATCTATGATATCACTGAAGATTAAAAGAAAGTAATATCATACTGTGTATATATATATATATATATATATATATATATATATATATATATATATATATTCATTTTAAAAAGTAAGTCACCTCTTTAGCAATTGTTGACTTTTTTGACATATCTGACATATCTGGCAAACATTAGAGCTTCTTCCAAACAGAGGTTAAAGCAGAAAGGTGATATGCTTCAACATATGATTAAAATTAGCATGGTGTATTCATTCTCAAAATCGAACTAATGAAATACGCAAAAGGTAAGTACATCCCTACATTTACCGACATTTCATTTCCACAAAAATTCGAACCAGGTGTTCCAGATTACAAGCCAGTGATTATTTAAACTATTGATATCTAGGGTCTGTTGTTCTCTTTGCTATTAATGCGTGTGTGTATTATCATGCCAAGATCAAAATAGCTATCTCACTGCATACTGTACATTTTTCACAGTATGTATTAGAAGCCGCAGCACATCAGATAGAACCTGCTCCATTTCCTGGCTGGAGGACATCCAGCTCTTTCCCCCCTACCCCCCTTTCATTTATTTGGATTTCAGTTCTTTTAAGCGTGGAGATGCAGCATCATACGAGGGCATTACCTAGTGTGACCTGCATACACTCCTCCGAGCTGACATCCATCTAGTTTTTTTTAGGTATTTTGATTGCAAAAAGTAAATTCTCAAAGATTATTGCAGTTATTGGTTTTTAAAATACTGTTAGTTTCAGGTTAACAATAACTGTATATTTCACCAGTGAACAGCCCTTCTGGATGGAGCAGTGTGCAGGGAGGAGTGACAGTCCACTGGAGGCCCAAACCACTGCTTGTGAGAGATGTTGTCTGCCTCTCCATTGTGCTGCTAGCATGTGGTATTTTAGCCCTTGCTGCAGTACTTATGTAAAAAATACAAAGAAAGAAGACAGAACTTATTACTGTATTTACAGCTTATACAGCTTTACAGCATGGACCCCATTTCCTAGCAATGCAAACATAGCTGAGAGGCGGCTCTGTGTTAGCAAAGAAAATATCAATTTGATTTGCTAACACACCTGGGTGCACTGCAAACGCAATGGTTTGCGCTCCCAGTGCACCTTTTTTGAAGTCTATTAGAGCCTATGGCTCTAATCAGGTGCTTCAAACTCCCCCCCCCCCCCCCGCTGATGTAATTCGTACACCCGGCGCCCAAAAAGAGGCCGGATGCCTGAATGGGGGGTGGCTACAGCGGCCATGGATAGATTCATGCACTTCATGAATCTATCCATAGTACAAAGAGGGGGCCGCTGGAGAGAGGGGGTGGTGCCCGAGCGCCCCTAATGAACACATCGCCACTGGTCACTCCAGTCTTGTATTTTATTCAGTGACTGTAAGGTGTTTTCTGATTGGACAAGGTGATGAGATTGGCAATGATGTCATGATCTCCACCTCGTTCAATCATTGAAAAAATCCATGGCTTTTTCTGAATGGTGGCTGTGCCAAGCCAGGGGCCCCTATGGTAACAATGCAGAAGGTCAGCAACTCTGCACTGAATCCAGAAGACTGCTGCTGTCACTGTAGTAGAAGTGAGTACCACAGTGATTTAAAGCTTACCCACAGATCGGACAGGTATGAGAAATGCATATTTACAGTACATTGGTCCAAGCTGGACAATTTAACTATCTAATATAAATCATACCTAAACTTCAGTTTTAAAGTGTATAAGGTGTACAGTATAGGGCCTGGTTCACACTTGTGCGATGCCAGACTTGCCAGATTCACACCGCATTGCTGTGCAGATCACATGCGATGTTTGTGCGATGCGATTTCAGCCATACAAACTGTATGGCTGAAATCGCATTCGCATTCGCATCAAAATGGTGCAGGGCCCTTTTTTCGGTCCGTACTGGAATCAGATTGCCTGGGTGTTCACACCTATGCAATACGATTCCTGCACCATTTCACAGTTTGCATTGCGATCTTCGAGCCGTCAGGTATGCCGTTCACTTTACATTTTCACCCCCGCAGCGGTTCGCAGATCTCAGTGTGAACCACTATGCTATTCAGGTGCGATGCGGGAACCCGCACTGGATTTGCAGGATTCTCGCATCGCACTAGTGTAAACAGGGCCTAAATAAAGGTGTATAAACATTTTTGAGGAGAGTAAATGCATAGTAGGGAACAGTATAGTGCAATGAAAGACAGAAAAAGCTTCTAGACAGTTAAGCTACAGAAGGTTTAAAAACATCACCAAGATCACACACTGGGTACATCTGGGTTAGATCTAAGTTAATTTAAATCTGTGTGCTCAACTGACTAGAAATGCAGGAATTTGAAAAAAATAAAATCAACAGCTGCTCAGAGTGTTTCCTATTCCTCTCTTATTTTATCAAAAGACATACAAATTCTATATCTTTTGGAGTATTTTAATTTTTTTTATACATAATGCAATTGTAGCCAGGTGCTGCCCGCCGGGTGCTACTCTGTGACCACTCTCCTCTTTCACCCACTGTTGTAAACAGTGACAAAGCAGCTGGAGGAGTGGGCTGTGCTTTCTGTACCCCATCTTCTCCGTCACCCCCCAGTAGAATAGAGCAGCAGCTGTGCTGTGGGCTTCTCTCCCCTCTCATCACTGCTGCTGACAGATAGTAAAATCCCTGGTCACTACATCCCTCCTTCAGGAGTAAAGGAATAGGGTCATGGGACATGTAGTTCCCTAGGTGGGCTATGAGGCTTGTACTTTAACACCCAAGATTCCCTGCACACAGAGTAAGAGAGGACAGACCTGTTCCCGGGCAGTTTACTGGAGGTCTGACCTGTTGCTGGGGTCTGAGCCTATTTTAGAGAGATCAGAGCATGGATTTAGTCTGGGCCACTCTTTTTGGCATTTCACAAGGATCATTGTGAGGTCAAGCAGCTGAGGATCAGATTTTTGAGGACAGCCAACTGCCAAAAACACTGGATAGGACATTGTGTTCCAGGATTGGTGAGGAAAATTGACGGTGCTTATTTCAACACTGAGAGCAGTTAATGCCAATAAACAACTTCTACTTTCTTAGCAGCCCATCAGCCATCCATTGTACAGTCTAATGCCCCATACACACGGTCGGAATTTCCAACGGAAAATGTGCTATTCGGACCTTGTTGTCGGAAAATCCGACCGTGTGTGGGCTCCATCGGACTTTTTCCGTCGGAATTTCCGGCGGAAAAAATTTGAGATCCTGCTCTCAAATTTTCCGACAACAAAGTCCGATCGGACTTTTTCCAATCGTGTGTAGAGAATTCCGACGGACAAAGTGCCACGCATGCTCAGATCAAATTAGGAGACCAAAGCTATTGGCTACTAGCCTCTACGTAGTTCCGTCGTACGCAACGAACGTCACCACGTTCAAAATGATCGGATTTTCCGACAACTTTGTCCGACCATGCTTATGCAACACCAGTGTCTGACAAAATCAGTCGGAAAAAATCCGACGGATTTTGTGGTCGGAATTTCGGACCGTGTGTATGGGGCATTAAAGGGACAGCTTCATGTGCACCACGCTACAGAAGGGCCCCAATGATAGTCGAATAATACTGACAATTAGGCGTCAGGTACTTTGTAGCCACTGCAAGGAGTATACCTTGTTAAGAACATGTACAAGGGGTTGTATGCGCAGAGTGCACTTGAGAACACCTTTTTTTTAGGATAGTTACTGCCGTTATATTTTTCGCCAATTATGGTTAATAGATGGCGGAAATGTCCTTCGAAGGGGGGCAGGGGTTAATGTTCTGGTGTATATATGGGGAGGTTTGGAGAAGTTGGTCATTGCTATGGAGGTTTGTGTGTTCTGACTCACAGGTTGGAACGGAGATATGTTGGACAGATATGGTCTGTCACTGCGTATAGATTTAGAATAGTGCCTGTTTTGTTCAATCAATTTTATTAGATTTTTCTAATAATATTGCGGTTCCAGGGAAGAAATGTATCTATACATAACTGTAGTATAAAGCATTACAAATTTGTCTTATACATAGTAATCATATTCTGTAAAAATTGCAAAGATAAGATGATCTTAAAGAGAGGATGTAACCAAACAGTGGTTTCACCAGTGGTTTTATGGAAGGGGATAACATAGGACTAGAGGGAAAAGGGATAGGCATGGAAGAGAAAACATAGAAAATGAAGAAAGAGGGGAGAAAAACGAATGGGGGATGTTGTTGGGGAAAGAAGGGGAGGGAAGAAAATTTGGATTTTTTTACTCTTTTTCCTTACTTTTCCCAGTGTTCATAGAGTCAGTGAGTCAGGGCTAAAAGCGAGTGGTTAGTAAAACTCGATCGGTTCCCATGCCTTACGTAATTTTGCCATCTTATTGTTTTGTCTAGAAGTTCGATTTCAAAAGATCATGACTTATGAGGCCTGATGTTTGACCTCCATGAAAGGAACAGTCTGGGTTTCCCATTCTCGTGCAATTACACTTTTTACCACCATGAAAATGTGTGAGGCTAGTTTGAATTGGGTATTGTTGCACTCCTCAGGTTATTTATTTAGAAGGGCTTCATAGGGATCTTTATGAAAAAACTTACCTGTGACCATATAGATCATTTTCTAGACTCTGATCCAAAATCTTTCCACTTTAGATAGTGTCTGTTGCAGCAAGAAAAGGGTTCTTGAATAAGTGTAAACCTGATTGGGGAACGGCAGCCGTTGTCCGCAAAAGCGAGTCTTCTGTTTTTTTTTTATATTTCTTTTTATTGCAAAATTAAGGCACAATACAGAGAAAAAAAAAAACAACGAGTGCAACACCCTCACACCCTCACCCTTAAAATAGATAAGGAAGGCCTCACAGGCCGTACAAAGGGAAGGCCAGTGATGACAACAACAACAAAAAAATGGAAAAAAACAAAATCTTATATGTGGCTCATATGAAGCTATGATCAAAAGGACAATATACAGGAGTATCATGCACTGTTATGCGTGGTGCATGCACATGGCACATTTACCTTCCTGAACTTATCCAATCAGTACTCCGTCCATCTCTAAAGTGACATTACGTATTCAAAAAATATACACTGTATATACAGTATATTATGATTTAATGCACAACATTTTTTGCGAATCAGCATTGGATGGGAGGATCATTTTGTTTTATGAATGCAATGACTTAACAACACGTTGTTAACATGCTGCAATAGCATGGTCTTTAGCTATATAAAACACTGATATGGCAAAATGCTCTAGATAAGAATCTGAGTATAGTAAAACAAAGGAACACCATCCTGCTGCTCACTCAGCAAACACATGCTCCATATCTCACGCAGATAAAGAAACTGAGTAATCACATTCTAGTTGGAAAAAAATATTACATGATATTTGCCAATGTATTGCTAACCCCATAGGATCTGCAAATTAATAAATACTTAGTACTTAGGATTAGCACTATATCAAAGAAAACAGGCACCATACTAGGTGGTAAAGGCAAACTTAATATATTGTCACCCAATATGGTTGGTAACTAGGCAAGTATAAAACGAATTACCAATGATAATAACATAATTTAGCATACAACGTGATTAACAGTAAGAACTAGGCATAAGATGACATTTAATATACAGAGCAGCATTAGGAGTAGCAAGGCCACCTCAACTACAGCAGTGAGAATTAGTAAAGTTAAATCTACTGAGTGCTGGAACTATACGATCAGATCGCATTTATGGAGGTGATGCTAGTCCTATACTGACTGGGTATGCACTGTCCAAAAGAAAAGGAGGATGGTAGGGGAGGTGGGGGGAGCAGGAAAAGGAGTTGCAGAAAAATTATTACGGGAAGGGAAGTCCTTTAAAAAAGTTCTTCTGCTAGCTATGATTGGGGCCCTTTAAGAGTGTTGATACACTTAACGTCCCAGATGCAGTATAGGTACAATACAGGTGCAAGATAGATGTGGTTCAGATGTGGTAAAGGTTTGAAATAATGCGGTATAGGGTTTATATAGGTGTAGTCTAGTATTGGAATAAGTTCAGTATTGAGTCCAGTATGGGGGCAGTATGGATTGGGTACATTTGGTGTCCTGCTCTCAGTGGCTTAGTCCTTGCTAGCAGTATAAGCAATGAGCAAATAGCCCTTTCACCTGTCCCAGGGATACTGTGGTGACCTCTCGCTGTAGAAGGTCTCCCCCTAAAGCCTCTGGTGATCAGCGATGGGAAACATAGGTGAATGGATGCTCCAGTCTACCTGCAGTACTGATGTAGGTGCTATGATGTGGGTGGTGCTGTCCTACCCCCAGGTGTCCTCACTCTCAGTCTCAGGCTCGGATCTCCCCTGGTATAGTCTCCCACTGGGAGGTGAATATCCAGACAGAGGTGTTCTCTCTCTAACTCCCTCAGCACCAAGTGGAAGAACTTTCCTGGGCAATTTAATAAAAATCATCTCTCACTGCTCCTACTGCACAGTGCCTATTGGGATCTGTAGTGTGAGAAGTCAATTGGACCCATTATATGGCTGCCATCTCAAACTACATCTCCCATGTTCTCAGCACTCTGCATAGATGTTTATGTGCTCGCTTGGCTTTAGCATTCCCCCTGCTGGCCAGAAGAGAACGGGGCAGCATAACATCAGTATTTCAGTAGAGGGAGAGGAGAATAAAAAGCAATATCTTCCAATCCATATTGCTGTAGCGCAGCACCTGGGTACATAATTATTCTGAAATATTCAAAAAGCATGTTGTGTTCTGGAGGCCTAGGAACAAAATGAATCACTGGGTGTTTCCAAGAGATGCAGGCCCAATTCAACCACTCAGGGATATCTCTGACCTTAGCCTCTTTTGCCAATTAAAAAAGATGAGGACATCTTGCTGTAGACATCTCCAGCACTGGCACATCAGGGGAAATGTATATGGTGCTCTAACTTCTCAGAACCCAATGTAACCTAAGAAGCTTTCTTCAGTTTTGTTTGCAGGTACCTCACAGACATAACATTATTTTTGGATTTAACCAAAATTGGCCAAATTAATAATTAGTCATCTAATCTCTATCTGCACTTAAAGTGGACCTATTCATAATTCACATTTAGGATGCAACAGAAAGGCACATGTCAACATCACCCTTATTATGAGAAAAATAAAGTTTTGATTTATAGCTTAAATACTAGACATTCTAGGACACATGGGAGACGATTTTAAGGCAAATAGACTGTGTACTTTGCAAGTACAGTTGCACTCCTTTTCACCAGAGCTTAGTGAATGTGGTGAAGCTCTTCTGGTTTTTATCATTCAATCAGGTGTAAGAAAAAATTCAGTTTTTTTCATTTACTTTGCACCCGATTGGATATTGTTTACATAGTGAAGATTCACCACATTCACTAAGCTTTGGGGGAAATGGGTTAAACTGTACTTGCAAAGTGCACAGTCTATTTGCCTTTAGTAAATCAACCCTACCATCTCTGATAGTGATGAGCTTGGGTTTGAGCTTAGATTCAAATGAACCCAAGTTCATCTGAACCTGGAAGTTAGCTGTCTTTGTTAGGCCAATGAGCTGTGAGTGAGAGATTCCCCCTGCAGCTGACTTACATAAAGGGACAGGGATGTTTGTGATATCATTGACCTAATATGGGTACATGGCCATATTAGGTCAATGATGTCAAAAGCTCCCTGGCCATTTATATATGTGCAACTGGGCCAATAAACTGCACCCACAGTTCATTGGCCCAGCAATGACAGCTAACTTCCAGGTTCAGAATTAACCCAAACTACGGTAATTATTAATCAATGACTACCAATCGTTAAATAATGCATTGTCATTTAGACAGTCCCTGTCACATAGACTTTCTTTTTAAAACAAGAGTTAAGAACTGGGCCTGCTTGATGGTACATTTTATAACAAGTTCTTAGCGACATCTATTATCCTAGGTGTTCTGAAAGGGCTCAGAAATCTGAAGCAATGTTTAAAAATGGAAACATAGCTTGCAATTATTAGTTCATCCATGTCTAACCTTACATACTTTAAGTGTCTACTGTATGTCTACCTGTATGCTCAGACTGATTAATAACATAATAATCTCAAGGTGGCTTATCCTGTTATCTTAGCTTTCACTGAGCACGTGAGTACAGTAATGTACAGTTACATAGTTACATAGTAGGTGAGGTCGACCTATGGACTTGATGGACTTGTTCACATACAGATAACCAATACAGAAATAATCTACAAATCTTTTTATTAAATATTCACTTGAACATATAGAAAAGTAAATTGGTAAAAATGTAACATTAAAAAAATACCGTAATTTAATGTAACCTTCATAACTCTGAAAGTGTACTCTCTAAATAGACTATATATCCCTATAGGTCAATATTGTTTGTGAATAGGTATTATTAGTTAATCACTATAAAAGTATATGTGAACCCTCACCTTTAAAAGCAAACCATTAATTTTAAAATAAAAATGAAAGTCATTGTATACATATAAAAAACATTATAAATTCCATAAGGAGCTAAGAGAGCTAGGGGAGGAGAAACAGCAGTACACTAGTTTTCCCAGTGAATTACTGGGGGGGGGGGGGGGGGGGGGAATGCCAGCACAAGTCTAATTATTAGAGGAGAGCAGGTTGAGTTCCCAGTAGTATAGCCAGAACACTGACTATGCTGTGCTCTCATGCCTAGTGTGCTTGTTTTATCGAAGGCAGCCTTTTTCAACCAGGGTTCCTTCAGGTTTCTTCAGGGGTGCCTTGGCAAAATGCCTAAAAATTGCCCAAAAATTGTATACAAGCCAAAGGGTGGATCAAGCCTGCCTTTTAGAGTATTTACACAAATTCACAGGCTTTATTTGTAAACTATTACGACTTTCTAGCCCCTAGCATCGTAACAACCAATGATGTTATCGGTTGATAAGAAAAATATTGGGTGCATGCACAGCATCCTTGTTTGCCCCTCCCCTGCCCCTCTCCATCAGCACTGGGGTCACATTAGCTGAGTGAGGGAGAGAAACATGAGGGGGAAGAGAAACACTGGAATGTTAGTCAGTACCAGTGTGCAAAGGTGTGTTTGCTTTGCAAGAATCTTCGGCATTGGGTGTCCTACATGTGTGTGGATGTTACTGCGTTATGTAAAACTATTAACAACAAGAAGTTCTCAATGGATCACTTATCCGGCGTTTAGGAAAATTATTAAACTAGAGAAGCAGCTGCTATAATATAACTAAACATTTCTAAAAAGGAAGCAATTAAAACTATAATTCCAATAAAATCTAAGAAATTATCTATTGAACTTCAGCAGCGCTAAAAAAATTTAAATTATTAATAAAGAATCAACAATCTATAAATCCAAATAAAATCGAAGTTCAAATACAGTCTTTTGCATGTAGTGGTTCATAAATGCTTAATCAGCTGTTTAAAAGTTAAACCATTAATGTGTCTAGTGCTTGTACTCCCTATAGGAATTGCACTCACCAGATTGTAGATCGATGAAAACCTCTTAGTATATATGGGGTGACAACGATCACTGCCAGATGAACATCCGTCCGATCCTTACTACATGATCAGCCGTTATGTAGACAGACACTCGACATCCACTAATTCAGCAGGATCCAATCAGCTGACAGGACGTCCATTGAGGGGAACCACTATGCCACAATTTAAAAAAATTACACGGGTTCTCCCCCAGAATCCATACCAGACCCTTATCTGAGCATGCAGTCCGGCAGGTCAGGAACCCTGCTAACAGCTGATGAGTCATCCTCTGTTAAGGACGCAGAGGCCAGCTTCCTGGCCCCTTCCTTAACCACTTAGGCCCCTTTCACACTGGGGCGGTGTGGGCGTCGGCGGTAAAGCAGCGCTGAATGAACGAATGACTTGTATAGCGCTACCTATGCAAACTGAATCACCTCAGGGTGCTTTTGCCACTGGTGTCCATCTGTCCACACGCTTACAAACACATATTTGGCCAATTTTTATCGACAGGATCTAAATAACCTACCAGCATGTCTTTGGAGTGTGGGAGGAAACTGGAGTACCCAGAGGAAACCCACACAGGCACAGGGAGAACATGCAAACTCCAGGCAGAAGGTGTCGTGGTTGGGATTTGAACCAGCGACCCTATTACTGCTAGGTGAAAGTGCTAACCACTACACCACCGTGCTGCCCTAGCGCTATATTTATTCACCACTCCAAAGATGCTGCTAGCAGGACTTTTTTTTACCGTCCTGCTAGCGCACCGCTCCAGTGTGAATGCCCTCTAGCTTTCACACTGGAGTTAAAGTACCCACTTTTTTCAGGCGCTATACATGCGCTATTTTAAGCGCTGTAGCGCCTGAAAAATGCTTCGGTGTTAAAGGGGACTCTTTCTGAGATTTGTTGTTTACAAGTTAAAAACATTTTTTTTGCTAGAAAATTACTTAGAACCCCCAAACATTATACATTTTTTTCCCAACACTCTAGAGAATACAATGGCGGTCATTGCAATAATTTCTGTCACACTGTATTTGCGCAGCGGTCTTACAAGCGCACTTTTTTTTGGAAAAAATTAACTTTTTTGAATTAAAAAATAAGACAACAGTAACGTTACCCCAATTGTTTTTGTGAAAGATAATGTTACGCCGAGTAAATTGATACCCAATATGTCATGCTTCAAAATTGAACCTGCTCGTGGAATGGCGACAAACTTTTACCCTTAAAAAAATCTCCATAGGCAACGTTTAAAAAATTCTACAGGTTGCATGTTTTGAGTTACAGAGGAGGTCTAGGGCTGGAATTATTGCTCTCACTCTACCGATCGTGGTGATACCTCACATGTGTGGTTTGAACACCATTTTCATATGCGGGCGCTACTCGGGGCGTGCTTAAATCTTTTTTTATTTTTTTTATTATTTATTTTACCTTTTATTTTTACACTGTTCTTTTAACCACTTCACCCCCGGACCAATTGGCAGCCAAAGGACCAGGCCCCTTTTTGCGATTCGGCACTGCGTCGCTTTAACTGACAATTGTGCGGTCGTGCAACGTGCCTCCCAAACAAAATTGGCGTCCTTTTTTTTCCCACAAATAGAGCTTTCTTTTGGTGGTATTTTATCGCCCCTGCGGTTTTTATTTTTTGCGCTATAAACAAAAATAGAGTGACAATTTTGAAAACAATGCAATATTTTTTGCTTTTTGCTTTAATAAATATCCCCAAAAAATATATAAAAAATTTTTTTTTTCCTCAGTTTAGGCCGATACGTGTTCTTCTACATATTTTTGGTAAAAAAAATCGCAACTAGCGATTATTGATTGGTTTGCGCAAAAGTTATAGCGTTTACAAAATAGGGGATAGTTTTATAGCATTTTTATTAATATTTTTTTTTTACTAGTAATGGCGGTGATCAGCGATTTTTATTGTGACTGCGACATTATGGTGGACACATCGGACATTTTTGACACATTAACAGCAATCAATGCTATTTAAATGCATTGATTCCTGTATAAATGACAGTTGTAGTGAAGGGGTTAACCACTAGTGGAGGGGAGGGGTTATGGACTGTGACGTGTGTGTGTTTTTTTACATTAGAGGGTGGGGCTGACGTCTGACGTCATTGATCGGCTTTCCCGATGACCGAGAACAGCCGATCAATGACAGGCAGTGTAGGAAGCATGGGGAGAGGTTTGTTTAAAAAAAATAATTGACGTTGCTTCCGCCCTGCAATGATATGGAGACGGGTGGGGGCCATCTTCCCTTCACTCGTCTCCATGTCACACAGGGGAGAACATCCGATTGCCTCCACTGCTGCCGACGGCTCCAGTAAGCGGCGGAGGGCACTGGAGCGAATCCGCCACAGAGACCACTTTTATCTTGAAGCGGACCGCCTGCTGAAGAAGAGGATACAATATTCCTCTTCAAAGTACCGACGTATAACGACGGTGGGCGGTCCAGAAGGGGTTAACAACCAGCTATGTAGCTCCAAAAATTTGCATCTGAACGTATGGCAGCTAAACAGCTGCTTTGGAAATTCGCTGTGAAAATGGAGGGGAAATTTGCACTGGACATGTATGAACCCAGCATCTGCCTGGGTAATTTTCCTGAAATGTCGGATCCAAATCACATCAATATAGATAAGGATTCAACATAGAGGCGACTTCCTTTAAAGTCTATGGGCACAAGTCAGATAGAAGTCGCCTTGAAGTAATACAGGAACCTTTTCTAAAGTCGTGGGCGATTTCAGTAGTGCTAATTAAGACAGCTCTCATTGACTATGGGATTATACATGTCACGCGACTTAGGGTCTCACAAGTCGGATCCCAAGTCTCAGCAGTGTGAACTGAGCCTGAGGCTTTACATTTTCCACTTTATTATAAAGGATCTACTAAAAATAAGACTCCCAAAAAAAGCCTCAGATAGATACAAATGTACTCCGGGACACTCCAGAATTCTGAAAAATACCACATTTAGTGGATTGCCAGTCTGGGCCATAATTCTTCATATTGGGAATAAAATTGAAAAGTGAAATAAGTTAAGGTCAGTATGACATAATGCTTTGTTTACACAAACCTTCAGTAGTATGAATGACATCACTTCAAAGGTAGAGGCGCATGGCTCACATACATAAACATACAGTAGGTAAATATTGCAGGTAGTTAAATATATATCAATAGACAGATTCCTGCGACCTTATATTGCTTTCTTGGAAAAAAGTCTGGGCTCTCCCGGGAGATTAGACAGATCACCTTACAGAGATTGCAAATGTTTACATTACAATCTCTGAACTTCCTGTCACAAGACACTATGTAGAGGACACATTTTAACCCATTTTTTTTTCTTATATACATTTATGTTATAACGCAGGTTATGTTTTGGAAACTTCCTCATCTGAGAATTAATACAGGATTACCTAGCTAAGCTTCTTCCACAGGTCAGTTTTAATAAGATGCTTCTTTGTAAAGGTCGGATCCTGTTCATCACGCTCTCTAAGAAATCTCACGCTGCAGGATTCACCCAACAGCTATTCACTACTACAATACATTTAATATCAGTAAATATTGTTTTTGTGTCACAGCATAACTTTCCATAATTGGTTGAACTAACATCAATGTTGCATAACTTTGAATGCAATTATATAGTGCTGTATCAATAAGGGTGTTGGAAGGAAGAAATGTCAACACACTGTATTGTCCCATGGCGACTCAACACTAATTTTTACTACAAACATAAATCCAGCCAGTATGGATGGATTTGAACTGCTGTCATGTTTTTACAGCTGTCCGTGTCCCTGCTGGGGAGATATTCTGTAATTTCCCTTCTCACTGAGTCTCCTGACGGGGACCAAGATAGTGAATAAAACCAAAAAAAAAAGATTCTCACCCTTCCCAACTGTACCAGAACCCTAGAAAACAACATTGTGGTTGGTGTTGGGCTTTAATTCTTCCACATTGCTGCAAACCTTTGTAACATTGTGAGCCTGAGATTCAGCAGGATGTTACAGCTTTTTCCTGGCAGGTATAGTAAGCCATGCTGATTTAGGGGCATTGCTAAAATATTAGCATTTTAGGGGTGTGCCTTTATAGTGACGGGCCTGTAGCGGTAAATTACAGTAATATGGTTTCCAGTACAGTCTGACTTGGTTCCACACTGACATAGATTGTATCATAGACATAAGCTGTGATAATATGTGGGCAACACACTGGTGATAGCAACAATATATGTGTAACACACTGGCAAGTGCAGAATGTGGACAATGACCAATGAACAGGGCCAATACTGCTATTTCTAACAGCAGGTGGGCAACATACTAGCAATTACAATAATACATGGGCAACAAATGGGCAATCTTGACAATACATAGGTAACAAACAGGCAATAGTGGCTATACATTGGCAACTAACAGGTAAATTGTGGCAGTCCATTAACAACAAAGGGCTACAGATGGGAATACAAGGGCAATTATGACTATACATGTGCCATAAACAGGTAATTATGACTATACATACTGTATGTAACAAAAGGCAATGTTTGCAGTACTTGGGCAAAAAGGAAATGATGACAATACATGGGAAAGAACAAGGGAAAACATAGGAAATAAATGTTGGCACAATCACTCAACTCCCCCAACTCTACCTCCACTGTAAGCTAGACGAAGGTGCTGGAGGAGAAGAAAGTACATCACATGCCTTCCATCTCTTTCTTCCGCTGCAGTTGTAGCCCTATTTTTGGGGGAGGTTCTGACAAATGGCCCTCCCTACACAGGATATTGCGCTAAACCTGTTGGTAAATAAGATAACCAGAACCTTCGCTAAGTGGAAGCGTGGGAATGATAATAAAGTTGTCAGTGCCTCCACCCAGGACAGGTCCTCTTTGAACAGAGGGGATTACCTTCCTGGGAAGTAGACCAGTAATCTAATCAAAGTAATTGGCAGCAAGATAACTACTGAAACCAGTATATAACATTAACCACATGTAAACAGATACACACCAGTATGGAAATAATACAAGCTTTATATAAGAATAGATTATTAATAGCACATACATCCAATGTACAAACAGTTAGGCCCCTTTCACACCGGGGCGTTTTTCATGCGGTGCAGCGCTAAAAATAGCGCCTGTTCACCGCATGAAAAAATCCTGCCCCTTTGACTCCAGTGTGAAAGCCGGCGGGCTTTCACACTGGAGCGGTGCGCTAGCAGGATGACAAAAAAAAGTCCTGCTAGCAGCATCTTTGGAGCGGGATAGGAGCGGTGTGTTCACCGCTCCTATACCGCTCCTTCCCATTGAATAGAATGGGACACCGCGGTGAAACCGCGGGAATACCGCCGCAAAGCGCCGCTACGGCGGCGCTCTGCGGGGGGTGTTTAACCCCTTTTCGGCCGCTCGCGGGGGGTTAAAACCGCACCGCGAGCGGCCGAAAACCGCGGTGAAAACGACGGTAAAGCAGCGCTAAATATAGCGCTGCTTTACCGTCACCGCGGCTCACCGCCCCAGTGTGAAAGGGGCCTTATTATAAGAAAAGTACCCAACAAGAGTCCTGGTTTATTTGTACACATATACCAAGGTATATATAGTTTTAATGAAGAAACCTCCAGATGAATTTTGCAGCAAAGTTCAGTTGCAGGGGCCACTGAGGGGCACCGTGACACAGAGTTGGTTTATCTAATCTGCACTTTGTCCTGTAGCATCTAATCTGTCATGCAACTAGAAGTCTGACTATCAAGTGGCTGTCAAATGCCTAACCTGGGTCTAGTCTATGCTGATTATTGAGCTCTGAGATAAAACTAACTATAGAATCTCAGACAAGAAGGGACAGTGTTAACTAAACTAACAGGAGCTGCATGAACTATCTGGCATGTTCACTAAAAACAAGGGAACAGATATACTTCGTCACTAGATGATAAGTATATACATATATAATGCTGTACACCCAGAAGCTATGGGCAACAATAGTAAACTATTAACATAGGAATACTTTCCTAACACCTCTTGCTTCTGGTCTGGAATAGCAACAGTTCTTCCATGGGATCCAGCCTACCCTCCAGTGATATAAATATGCGGAAGGCTGGGTTCAAGAGAGTCTCTGCACACCAAGCTGGACATGCTGTGAGCTTAGTGGAGGAGGACCGCTGCACCTTGCAGTCCACCTAAGGCACCCAGGATCCGAAGCTCAGCTAATACTTGGAGGACACCAATATTGACTACTATCTTTCTAAAATATGTCTGGGCAGCCAGCTAGGGATCTTCAAATGTTAATGTTCATCATAGACTGTAATGCTAAAAGACTTTTAAAGTTGCATTAACTGTTCTAATCCTGGTCTTAAGTTATTCAGGTATTAAGGTATGCATGTTGGTTCTGGCATATAAAAAGAACTTGGGTCAGTAAAGCACATACGGGGTATGAAGAAAAAGCCACTACAAAAGGTCAAATCAGCAAGACAAGCAGGATGAGTAATGCAGTAGCTATGGGTAATCAAGAACTAGCACAAGGCACATTGCAGCCAGTTCTGAATGGTGGTACCTGGTAAAGGTGACAGGTCCTCTGGTT
The DNA here is from genome assembly GCA_028564925.1 of Lithobates sylvaticus. Taxonomy (NCBI): domain Eukaryota; kingdom Metazoa; phylum Chordata; class Amphibia; order Anura; family Ranidae; genus Lithobates; species Lithobates sylvaticus. The sequence goes on from CM053036.1 coordinate 106,754,701, forward strand.
ACAAGGGGGTCGATGTTTTGGCTCTCTCCCCAGTGGTCGGTTACCAGCAGCAACCGGAACCAAACCCATGTCACAAAGATCCATGACCTGGTCACATGATACAAAAATAAAGGAGTTAACAAGTGCACACGTGAGGTCCACGCTATGTGCACAGGGGGACAATGTTCTGTTATGCCGTGTACACACGACCTGACTTTTTCGACTGCAAAGGTCTGACGGAACGAATCAGTCAGACAATTCGACCGTGTGACGGACTTTCGATTTAGAACATGTTTCAAATCTTTCCGACTGACTCGAGTCCGGTCGAAAAATCTGTTCGTCTGTATGCTAGTCCGACGGACAAAAACCGACGCTAGGGCAGCTATTGGCTACTGGCTATGAACTTTCTTATTCTAGTCCGGTCAAACGTCATCACGGTCAGATCCTTTGGACTTTAGTGTGATTGTGTGTAGACAAGTCCGATTCGACGGAAGTTCCTTCGAAAGTCAGTCGGAAGGTCAGATGGAATTCAGTCCGTTGAAAAGTCTGGTCGTGTGTACACAGCATTACTGGGAGTGAGGTAACAGAGGTACATTGGAATGGTGGACAGGGTACAGGCTCAGCAGCAGTATCCCTCCTAGTCCTAATTGCAACAGACAACAGTGTGTAGTGACCTGAGAAAGCACTTTTCAGAGGACCTTTGTATTTTTATTATTGCACACAGTGATATGGTTCTTCTGTAAATCTGAGAACTGCCTTAATGTTAGACTTTCACATGACCGCAGTCACTTTCACATACCTAGTGCAGTGGCAGCTGGTGTTTTTTTGGGGGGGCAAACAACCACCACCCCACCTGCGGCCGGTGGCACCCCAAATCCCCCACCCCCTGCTTGCTGTCCTACCCCATCTAGGTGGCGGGTATCGGCCACTGGGCATTGGCAGAGGTATCGGGCATTGGTAGCTGGATCCTAGGCATCCAATAGGATCGCCTGTCCTTTCAGCCAATTGGGTGGTGGGTCTCAATACCCGCTTCCTGATTGGACAGGAGGAGGATCAGTGTTACAACAGCGAATATTCATTCACTGTTGTAACACACCTAGGTGGGCTCCATTCACATTCTCTGCACCCCGAGCCCACCCTATTTTGGGGGCTCTAATCCATTAATGGACAGGCCACCCCTGGTCTGGTGCCTAAGCAATGTGTCTCCCTTTTGTGCTTGTTTCCGGCCTGTTTTTACCTTGGACTGACAGTTTTACCAACCTCTGCTACCTATTAGGATTTGTCTGCTGCCTTCCCCAGACTCTGGTCTGTGTTCTGGTTCTGCTTCATCTGCTCCAATGTGGTCCACAGTCCTGCTAACTAGTCCAGTCCTTGATACCACTAGTATGTTTCAGCCTGCTGCTTTGTGGCTAGCGGTTCTGATGAGTGACGAGTGGGATAAAGTAATCCTGCGCCAGCACACCGAAGCTAACTAACAAAATGCTGCGCACACTAAAGGAAATGTCTGAACCCAAGTGAAATGGAGGAGAGGAAGTAGTGGCGCGCAAAATAAACTAAATATTAAAAGACAGAAGATATCAGGTCATAAACATAAACAGCCAGAGACAAGCTCTAGGTAAATAATATGGCATACAATAAAAACACGTGCATACACTGGTGTAATAGATTAGTATGATAAAAGCAATCCGCATAAAAGCTGCATCACATAAAATCGCATGGTGTGGCTAAATGATAATTAATCCAATAAAATAGTGATGAGATATATAAAGAGCGTGATAAAAATCTTAAAACGCATAAATAGTGCATCCAAGGAGCTGTGAAAAAGGTGGTGATCCAAACGGCTAAAAGAAATATATCATAAAAGTGATATAAAAGATGAGATAATATATGGTGCAAAGAAGCAAGGGAGACTAGAAGAGTCTCGTATCAAAAGAAGCGAATGGTAGCGAATAACGTGTGAACTAAATCAGAAAAAAAGGAAAGCTGGAGTGAAAGAACAAGTGAGTAGCGATTAATAAATCGCAGAATATAAAAGTCCAAATAAAAAGTCCATATGTGGCATATATGCAGGGTGATAATAAAATCTTCTATCCGACAGGTGGCAGGCTATCAGTGCTGGGGTTTCCAATAGTGATCGTGAAAAGTATATGGATCCTGTGCAGTGTTCTGTATGTTTCTCTCGTAGAATCCTAAAGGAAGTGCGGGTGGCCCCTTACCTTACAGCTGTAAGGTTACAGCAATATAATCTGGGTCTTTATGGTCCAAGGGAGACCGTCCTCTCTGGGATGTCTTTCTGGTTCTCTCAATGGTAAATCCCTTTCAATTTTCCTCCTTAATCCAGGCAGGGGCAGGTAGGGGGGGGTTGTTTGGGGGGCGTTTTCACCTCAATGTGCACATAAGATAAATATCCTCATAGTGTAGTATGTAAGGTTTAAAGCATATTTATTACAATAAAAACAGGTATACAGTAGAAGAATTGGGTACTCACATTAAGCAAGTAAATAGCAGACAGGGTATAAACGAGCCTCGAGCTCGTCGGCGTCACTTCCGGTAAGGTCACGTGTCCCGACGCGTGTTCGTCACTTGTCACGTGACTTCACCTGATGAAGTCACGTGACAAGTGACGAACACGCGTCGGGACACGTGACCTTACCGGAAGTGACGTCGACGAGCTCGAGGCTCGTTTATACCCTGTCTGCTATTTACTTGCTTAATGTGAGTACCCAATTCTTCTACTGTATACCTGTTTTTATTGTAATAAATATGCTTTAAACCTTACATACTACACTATGAGGATATTTATCTTATGTGCACATTGAGGTGAAAACGCCCCCCAAACAACCCCCCCCCTACCTGCCCCTGCCTGGATTAAGGAGGAAAATTGAAAGGGATTTACCATTGAGAGAACCAGAAAGACATCCCAGAGAGGACGGTCTCCCTTGGACCATAAAGACCCAGATTATATTGCTGTAACCTTACAGCTGTAAGGTAAGGGGCCACCCGCACTTCCTTTAGGATTCTACGAGAGAAACATACAGAACACTGCACAGGATCCATATACTTTTCACGATCACTATTGGAAACCCCAGCACTGATAGCCTGCCACCTGTCGGATAGAAGATTTTATTATCACCCTGCATATATGCCACATATGGACTTTTTATTTGGACTTTTATATTCTGCGATTTATTAATCGCTACTCACTTGTTCTTTCACTCCAGCTTTCCTTTTTTTCTGATTTAGTTCACACGTTATTCGCTACCATTCGCTTCTTTTGATACGAGACTCTTCTAGTCTCCCTTGCTTCTTTGCACCATATATTATCTCATCTTTTATATCACTTTTATGATATATTTCTTTTAGCCGTTTGGATCACCACCTTTTTCACAGCTCCTTGGATGCACTATTTATGCGTTTTAAGATTTTTATCACGCTCTTTATATATCTCATCACTATTTTATTGGATTAATTATCATTTAGCCACACCATGCGATTTTATGTGATGCAGCTTTTATGCGGATTGCTTTTATCATACTAATCTATTACACCAGTGTATGCACGTGTTTTTATTGAATGCCATATTATTTACCTAGAGCTTGTCTCTGGCTGTTTATGTTTATGACCTGATATCTTCTGTCTTTTAATATTTAGTTTATTTTGCGCGCCACTACTTCCTCTCCTCCGGTTCTGATGAGTGGTTCTGCCTTACCCTTAGTACGCTTCAAAATTGGTGCTCCAGCGAGGTCTGCAGTCATGCTGCTTGGTTACAGCCTGCTTTGGTGTGATCCATAGTCTTTCTCCACTGTGCGGTTCCTGTCTAGGCCGATATGTCACTAGTAAGCTCCTGTGTTTAACCACTCCTTCGAGTGCTGGTTAGTCTCCATACATTAGAGCAAGTTGAACCTAGGGGCCGCAATCTGAGTCAGCAAGTCCAAACCATCATTATGTCGGTTCCTGTTGGAATACTGCCAGGCCCAGGATCCCACCTGCCCATATGTGGGTGCACTATATTCACGACCATGACAGTACCCAGTTATGGTAATATGCAGAACTACTACATTCTCATAGCCTTATAGGCAACAACTGAACTGTTATTTGCTTAGCCATTGCAGGCTAAACCTGTCCTGATATAAAAACATCTCCCAGAAACTCTCCAACCATTATTAATTTAAGAGGTAGCTGAACTGTGCTCGCTAGTAACAAAAGCAAAGGGTGGACTGATGCAATTCCTAGATGTCAAATTGAAGCCCTGAGCAGGTAGACAGTTTCCTCTCAATGCTTGGTTTTCAATATTGACTGGAGTGTAGCTTTATTTAACATACATGAGAACTTTATGATTCCTAATCAGTTGATGGAGTATTATGCATGGCTTAAGAAGCATGGGGCTCAATTCACTAAGCTACAACAAGTCCTATTTTTTACCATAATTACTTTTATTTTTGGTATAGAGAGATGAAAATAACAGTCAAATGGCTGAAAGCAGTATGTAAGACAGCCTTATAGCTCAGGCAATTGAAGTTGAACTCTGATTACATGCATTTTTATTCAAATATATTCCTTCAGTAGCCTTGAAAGATATAAATCCACTTTATGTGCACCAAATGCCTTTGTAAACCTGGATTTTACCTTGTAAAAGAAGCAATGACAGCACCACTGTACTGCACATACCCTTTGTAGAGAGCAGAGCTGTTGGAGGGACCAAACACGCCCACTTACTACCGGTTCACTATACAGGTATGGCTCACGCTGAAGATTTTCACCCTAAGGATGTAAACAGAGAAAGCCATGAGTGTAATCCTAAGGTAAATACATGTTTGTAGCCCAAGGTTTCTAGGTTAGTTTGGGTTAGGAGGCTATGGACAATGGACTAATGCACTTTTTACTAAAAGCACACTTATCCTTTATATGTGACAGTCAAGGTATATGAAGAAACTTAAGAATAAAATATTTGTTAGCTAGATACAGTATTTCATGTTTCCATTTCTACCATCTTAGGTCAATAGATTATCCTTATCCCTCTTCATTTAGTTAAATACTCTCCCTTAGCTTGAACATTATCTTCACACTTAACTCTAGGGTAAAAATAGCACAGAATGCTAGCTTTGCAAATAGGTATTGCAGGATCAAATGGGCAGGATAATCTCTTCTTTTTGTTAAGGAAAGTCTGATTAATTAGGGCTTCGACCTTGGAAAATCCCTGCTATATTTTCTCCTTATAATCCATTAACGTCAGAAGGCTGACTTATTCTAACAGACTTAGGTAAGCGTTCATATACAGTATATAGATCAGTACTAATGGGACAGCCTGTTGGACAAAAAAGACACAATGAAGGGCCATTTGATAAATATGGACTTTGCTCAAATTGCAGTTAATGAACTAGAAGAACACAAATGTATATTTTCTAAAAATCCAGTACATTCCAGGGGGAAAAAAATATTAATAATTTAATGCTAACACTTGGTTTGAAGCTGAACTGTAGTTTTATTGTAGTTTATTTGTAGTTTTATGATAAAAGGTAACTGAAAAGATCCTTCCATTCTCGTATTATAGGACATATCAGGAGAACAGATGTGTACATTCAGACTGTTTTAAAAAGTCAGTGTAGCCTTGATAACATGGAAATAAGCACAAATTAATTTTATATCATTTTTTGAGACAGATTCAGCTTTCTTTTGGTGTTATTTACAAGGATATGGGAAATGGTATTGACATTAACACCCACACTCACGCTCACACAGGTTGAACTGGATGGACTGATGCCTGTATTCAACCTTACCAACTATGTAACTATTTAATCACTACCATTTTTTTTTTGCTATGCATAGCAAAAAGGACAAAAAAATTGCAATAAAAAGAAAAAAAAAAAGTTTCCTTTACTTTCTGTTATAAAACATATAAAATATAAAATGCCAGGACAGTATGTCCAAAATGACCAATTTTTGGAAAGTAGACATTCCACAGTAATCTTAAACAGTAAACTTTTTGCCACAATTTATTGTAAGGGAAGAAACACGATGGCATTGAGAGGCTAAAAACATGGAGCTTTGTAATGGTGCACTAGATACTTTAATGTATACAGTCGGTCATACACAGAGGGAGCAGGAGTTACAGAGACAGGCTGGAGACCATACTGTATGTACAGGAGGGGAGAGGGAGTGACAAGATTAATAAAAGATCCCACAATCAATGAAAGATCATCACTATTCATTTGCTGCTGCTGATCCATTCAATCATTCAGCTTTCATAACTTTCTTTGATTTCTCAGTCGTAAGTAGTAAGGTCGTAAGTAGTAGGCAAGGGCAGCTGCACATCATTGACATTAGTGTGTCATGTCTGCACAATGTTGCCTGTGGTCATCACCAGGGGTGCATGTGACATGGTGACAACAGAGGAGAACACTTGAAAAACAGTTGTTACCTCCTAAATGGAAGTGCCTGAACAAGGACTTTCATGAGAGGACCTATGCTGGTATTCTTTTAACCCCTTCCTGCCTATCCTTGATGGCCCTTTTACAGGGTCTGTACACCCAGGTGATGTTAAGGATCGGCCAACCACATGGCCACTGTGATTGGCTGTCACAGTTACATGATTCTCTCCCAATTGTTAGTAGAGACTCAAAGCTCTCTGGTCACTGTGCTGGGAGCTCGCAGTGACTGAGCACGCTGTTTGCACAGAAAGCTCTACCACCCATGGATGCATAGGTGAGGCATGTGGGCATTAATGCTCACTCTCTTTGGTCTTCCCACTTATGTTTAGTTGCTGCCCATTACAGCTGCTGATGAGCATTATATTTAATGTCCAGCAACACAAGTTTTAACCTCCCTGGTGGTATGATTCTTTCTGGTTTTAGGTGCTGAAAGCGGTACAATTATTTTGCATGGAAATTTGGCGTTTTATATTGTAGACTTGCAATTCTTAGGAATAACTCACTTAAATCTGTCCAAACCAGAGTCTAGTAGACATCCTGGGTATGATAAACACAAAATCATAAATTAAAATATAATAAATAACTATAAAAATAATTAAATAATTTAATCAAATCAAAAACAAATAAATTTGCTCAGTTGCAGAATTGTCGCTGTCATTAGATTTAGTGACAAATTTCCCCACAAATCGCTATCGCTCAATTCTGCAAGTGATTCTAATTTATTATCGCTGTTTTCTAGCTGGTCTAAAATCACTTTTGACATAAAGGGACACTTTTTGGTTGCTATGGACAATCTCCAATCTCCAAATTCAGTATTTATAATATAAAACTACATGCAGGGCACTGGACAGACTACTAGGGACAAAGGGGATATGTGATTTTTTTATACAGTACTGTAATCTGTAAGATTACAGTACTGTATGTGTTTTGTGTGTTTTTACTTTTTTGAATTTGGCGCCGATCTCCGCTCCCATGCGTCTTAACATCGCAGGGAACGGAGATCAGCGGCACTCGGGCACTGTGGGAATCGAGCGGAGGAGCTCGCACACACAGCGGGGAGACATCGCAGGATCCAGGGGACAAGGTAAGTAAGTCTCCCTGTATCCTGCAATGCAAGCCCGAGTCTGGCTCAGGGTTACCGCTTATGGTACTGAAGTTCCACCCCGAGCCAGACTCGGGATTACCGCCAGGGGGGTTAATACTTTTCCCAGTTAAAATTTTGCCATTGTATGTGCAAAAGAAGCCCTGATGAAAGGACAGGTTTGGACCCATGGAACATATTGGCATGTCTATAGATCCTGTGTATACGTTTTATATAAAGTAAAAAAACATTAGGTTCTAACCTTCTGGTGGGAAATACCAGTTCCTCATTCTCCACATATGAAATGCTATATGATTTTCCAAAATGTTTTTAATGCGTACACACGATCAGAATTTCTGACAACAAATGTTCGATGTGAGCCTGTTGTCGGAAATTCCCACCGTGTGTAGGCTCCATCGGACATTTGCTGTCAGAATTTCCGACAACAGAAGTTTGAGAGCTGGATCTCAAATTTTCCGACAACAAAATCCGTTGTCGTAAATTCCGAGCATGTATAGACAATTCCGACGCACAAAATTCCACGCATGCTCAGAATCAAGCTGAAGAGCTGCACTGGCTATTGAACTTCATTTTTCTCAGCTCGTCGTACGTGTTGTACGTCACCGTGTTCTTGGCGATCAGAATTTCCGACAACATTTGTGTGACTGTGTGTATGCAAGACAAGTTTGAGCCAACATCCGTCTGAAAAAAATCCACGGTTTGGTTGTTGAAAATTCCGATCGTCTATAACGTGGCATTAGTCTATTCCTGCTATACCAAGGATCCAGATACATAATATCCTACATCCTTACATTTATCCAAAGGTATACCATACACACTCATAAAACAGGTTCATAAGCTTTTATTATCTTCCGTAGAACCAAAAATAAATCCAGAAATATAAAGTAGGTCAGGCAGCCTGTCGCACATAGAAAGCATGTTTAATCCCAACAAGGGACAAAGGACAAAAGGACATCTGCAGACCAGATCAAGCTTAGCTAAATTTAGTTGACAGATCACAGAGCGAAGATACTTCTCTCTTTAATGAGTACTTTCTATATTTTGTTATCAGATTTCTGCTGTAAAACATGCATCATTTTTTGAAAGAATGATGTCATATAGTTCTAAGCGCGCTTTCACTTGACGATGAAAAATTACAAACGGAATTTTGGGATTAGAGACATAAAACTTCATTAAAGGGAATCTTTTACATTCAGTAAGTATTCGTTTTGTGTTTTTTTATTTTAACATTTAGTGTATATGAAAATATTTCTGTAAGGAATTTGTTATTATGTATGCTTGCAGTGGTGTCGTGTTTTACAGCATATTCATTTGTGCCTGCATCCTCTTGGCATATTCTGTAGGACAGACAGTGAAAAATATATCAGTTGAATATCTGCTATGAGTGAACACGTTTCAGAACATAGCAACAGGAAAATGGATTGTATTAACAGTTGCATGTGAAGTGCACTGGAAAATTTTAAACTTATTTTCAACAAATAGTTATGTATTTCAAGTGGCCATAAGTATGCATTAACATAGAAGGAATCAAGTAGCACAAATATACTCTGCTCCAGGACAGGAAGCATAGCATGTACAAATAAGAAGAAAGTATGCGACCGGTCTAAACTACGTGGCATGTTCACCAATGCCAGGAGCCTGGTGGACTAGATGGGTGAACTAGAGACACTGTTGTACAAGGAGGATTTGGATTTTGTGGGGATTTTAGAGACATGGATCAACAGCTCTCATGATTGGCTGGCAACCATTCAAGGGTATACCCTTTATCGCAGGGATAGAGAGGGTAAAAAATGGGGAGGGGTATGCCTATATATCAAAAATAATGTACAAGTGAATGTGAGAGATGACATCACTAAGGGAGCTAGGGAGGAGGTGGAATCCTTATGGGTAGAGCTACAAAGGGATAAAGCTAAGGGGAAAATATTACTGGGAGTATGCTATAGGCCCCCTAACCTGAGGGAGGAGGGGGGGATGGATCTCCTATCACAAGTTGGATTAGTAGCAAGGATGGGACGTGTCATCATAATGGGGGATTTTAATTATCCATACATAGACTGGGCGGAGGGAACCACGCATTAGTCTACGGCTCGCCAGTTCCAAAATGTCTTGCAGCACAATTTCATGGTTCAGATGGTAGACGCACCAACTAGAAATAAAGCGTTACTGGATCTACTGATTATCAACAATACAGACCTGATCACGAATGTGGCGATAAGGGGCAATTTAGGAAACAGCGATCACAGGTCAATTGGCTTCAGTATAAATCACAAAAATTGGAAACATAAGGAGAATACAAAGACACTGAATTTCAAAAGAGCCAACTTCCCTAAAATAGGAACCTTGTTAGAAGGCATGAATTGGGATAAAATCTTAGGAACAAAGAATATACGGAGGAGACATGAGTTTGCTTTAAGAGAATATTAAATAAGGGCATTAGCCAATGCATCCCATTGGGTAATACATTTTAAAGAGCAAACAAAAGTACTGGATGCAAATCAAAAAATTGTAGCGCTAATACATGTGAAGGAGTGCATGTGTATCACGGCACTCTAAAGACAAAGAAATATATATATACACCATAAGTGAATGATGTTGTAATTAACTCCAATGGAAACACAATGTTATAAATAAAGTTCATATGGTGAAAACATCAGAAAGTGGATCCTTCTGGTCAGCTCCAAGAAAACAAACTGGAAACATGTGCTTGACTGATGACATTATAAGGCATAGGTACTCTTACCAGAAACGTTGGATGTGGGTACCGTACGGCGTCCACATCAGACAGGCTTATAGATGAAATTCTTGCATCTAGGGAAGACACTGCAGGCTGGAACTCCAACGATTTCAGGAACTGTGTACTGGGTCGATCAGCAAGGGTGGATATGCTCGACATACAATCATCCAATGGCCATAGGAATGATGATGGAAGCCAGGGGAATGTAATGAAAAAATGGAGACCACTCCAATAGTGCAGGTCAAATGGGCATAAATTTATTCACATATGCATGTGAAAATTAAAAACAGATAAAATCTCGAGATAATATAAAGGAAAAGTTCGGCAATATGGGGGGCATAAGATAGCTGGCCCGACGCGTTTCGACTAAAGTCTTCCACAGGGGATTTTTGATTTTTTGATTTGTATGTATTTTGACTTTGTTTGTTTAGTTTGTTGGCAGCTCTTGCATGATACACATTGATTAGCGCGGTTTTTTTCCCCAATTTAAAAAGTACTGGATGGCTTAACTCCAATGTAAAAATGCATATAAAAGCTAAGAAGAAGGCCTACAAAAAATACAAGGTTGAGGGATCATCATCAGCATTCCGACTTTATAAAGAATGCAACAAGAAATGTAAGGGTGCAGCTAAGATAGAACACGAAAGACACAAGGCAGAGGAGAGCAAAAAAAATCCCAAGAAATTCTTTAGGTATGTAAACAGTAAAAAAGGAGGACAGACCATATTGGACCCATAAAGAATGAGGAAGGACATCTGGTTACAAAGGATAGGGAGATGGCGAAGGTATTAAATTGATTCTTCTCCTCAGTCTTCACGAGGGAATCGGGGAGCTTCACTAACCAGTTTATCCTTATGACACATCACAGGAAGCACCTCCATGGTTAACAGAGGACAGAATTAAAATTAGACTTGGGAAACTTAACATTAATAAATCACCAGTACCAGATGGCTTGCATCCGAGGGTACTTAGGGAACTCAGTCAAGTAAATACCAGACCATTGTTCCTAACTTTTACTGACAGTCTACTGGCTGGAATGGTACCAGTTGATTGGAGAAAAGCCAATGTAGCACCAATATTTAAAAAGGACCCAAAATACATCCCTGGAAATTACAAACCAGTTAGCCTAACATCAATAGTATGCAAGCTCTTGGAGGGGATGATAAGGGACTATATACAAGATTTTAGTAATGAGAACGGTATCATTAGCAGTAATCAGTATGGATTCATGAAGAATTGTTCTTGCCAAACCAATCTATTAACCTTCTGTGAGGAGGTGAGTTGCCATCTAGATAAAGGAAGGCCCATAGACGTGGTGTATCTGGATTTTGCAAAAGCATTTGACACAGTTCCCCATAAACGTCTACTGTACAAAATAAGGCCCGTTGACATGGACCATAGGGTGAGTACATGGATTAAAAACTGGCTACAAGGGGCGAGTTCAGAGGGTGGTGATAAATGGGGGAGTACTCAGAATGGTCAGAGGTGGGTAGTGGGGTCCCCCAGGGTTCTGTGCTGGGACCAATCCTATTTATTTTGTTCATAAACGACCTGGAGGATAGGGTAAACAGTTCAATCTCTGTATTTGCGGACGATACTAAGCTAAGCAGGGAAACAACTTCTCCAAAGGAAACCTTGCAAAAAGATCTGAACAAATTAATGGGGTGGGCAACTACATGGCAAATGAGGTTTAATGTAGAAAAATTTAAAATAATGCATTTGGGTGGCAAAAATATGAATGCCACCCATCTGGGGGAATCTAGGATAGAAAAGGACCTGGAGGTCCTAGTAGATGATAGGCTCAGCAAGGGCATGCAATGCCAAGCTGCTGCTAACAAAGCAAACAGAATATTGGCATGCATTAATAAGGGGATCAACTCCAGAGATAAAACGACAATTCTCCCGCTCTACAAGAATTTGGTCCGGCCGCACCTAGAGTATAATGTCCGGTCCTGGGCACCAGTGCTCAGAAAGGATGTACTGGAAATGGAGCGAGTACAAAGAAGGGCAACTAAGCTAATAAAGGGTCTGGAGTATATTAGTTATGGGGAAAGGTTGCGAGCACTGAACTTATTCTCTCTGGAGAAGAGGCGCTTGAGAGGGGATATGATTTCAATTTACAAATACCATACTGGTGACCCCACAATAGGGATAAAACTGTTTAGCGGAAGGGAGTTTTACAAGACATGTGGTCACTCATTAAATTAGAAGAAAAGAGGTTTAACCTTAAACTATGTAGATGGTTCTTTACTGTAAGAGTGGCAAGGATGTGGAATTCCCTTCCACAGGTGGTGGTCTCAGCGGGGAGCAGCGATAGTTTCAAAAAACTATTAGATAAGCACCTGAACGACTGCAAAATACAGGGATATACAATGAAATACTGACATATAATCACACACATAGGTTGGACTTGATGGACTTGTGTTTTTTTTAACCTCACCTACTATGTAACTATGTAACTATGGCTGCCAAGAGGAATACTTAAAAATGGCATGGCATTTGGTTTGCTAAAGCACTGTGTAACAAGGTGTTAGGATTAAATTATTATACATCTGTTAAGATGTTTTCTTTAGTTTCTGCAGCACCACTAGGTGTCATTGCTGCCCTGGTTTTCCCCCTGTGCTATTATGTGAGTTTGCTTTTATGGGTAGTCCTACCCAGGGGTTGTTAGGTAGGGTTTATGTTCATCAACTATGCCCCCTGGGAGGCAGGGCCGGTGGCAGATCAGTTCGGAAGGGGGGCCCAGGCATCTGCTGAGATGGAGGGCCAACTGTACTACCTTACTGCAGACACCAATCCTCTTCTGCCTTCCCCTGTAGTGCTGCCGGCTTCTCTTCTCCCTCCATCCAGCTGTGCTGCAGGGGAATCTGCTCTAGCATCTGTGCCCCCATCCCTCTGCTTTCTGGGCCTCCCTGTGAACCAGTTTTCCCCACAGCATGGCCAGCTTCCTTCCTCTCCTGCCAGCAGCTGCTGCGGGCACACAGTGGGATGGAGGGGAGCCGGTAAACATTTCATATAATAATGATTTTAGTGTATTTTTAGTGAAAATATCATTTGATATTTCCTGGGGGTAGGGGAGCAGGGCGCTATCAGGTAGACAGTATGGGGCCCCATGATTTCTAAAAGCAGCCCTGCTGGAGGGTTATATAAATTGGTGTACACAACTTCACCATAAATGTCATTTCCAGCTTGTGTAATTGGCTCACTGATTTTTCCAGAAGTCTGCATTAAGACAGATTTTAGGTATCCTCTGCAATAGAAATTATATTTTTGGTGAGATAAAAATGGAGTTACCCTTTAAACTGGAACAGTGGCATTATGTGTTCACTTATACTTTTTTAGGATTTGAGCGCCACCCATTTAGCCATACAAATTACCTTTTTTTTTAATTAGTACCTATATAGACATAGGTGCCCCCCTATCTCCATTGGGCAATACTTGGATCTAGTGAAAGGAGGGACAGACATTGTAAGGTGAGAGCGTAAGTATGCATCTTTTGGCTTCAGTACAATAGACGACTGGGGTATTTGAGTCCCTCCAGTTTAAATGGTATATGGACCCACTTTCTGTCAAGCAGCAGGATGAACAGTGACATGTCACAAGAGGCCTTAAAAATAAATCAACCTATTTATTACATTTTTTATTAATTGTTAGAGGATCTTCCCTCCTTCCCTCCTATGTATTATGCAAGCTTGTCCTCAATTCACATACTCACCTGCCCAGTGACTCCATCATGGCTATGCTGCGATCCACTGCTCAGGTACCACAGCCCAGGTCCCATGCCACTACCTTGGCCCTCCTCAGTCATCGGCAGCTGGCTACCTCTTCCAGGTACAGGCAGACAGCCTCTGATGGCGCACACCAGTTCTCTCCATATTTGTGCTTCTGAGGCCTCCTTAGATATATGATGTGGTATCCCAGAAGGCTGAGGGAGCAGGTCGAGGGGCCTGAGTTAAAAAAAAAAGTACACAGGCAGCTGTTTTTACTGTGTATGTGTGTGCGGGTGTGTGTGTTGGGGGGGGGGGGGGGGGGGGGGTTCAGAGTCCAAGGTGGGCAGGTTGTTTATGGGAGGTGAAGGCCCACTTCAGTTTAATGGTTATATTTTGCCTTCCTTGTATCCTCTCTCCCACCACCTCATCACCACGCTAATGAAACCTTCCCAGTTAGATTACATACCTTACTTTGCATTCTTTAATGTCATCACTGGGCCTCTGTGCTTATCTGTGCAATGCAGGCAGAAAAATGTATCCTTACCAATGATAGAGAAATGAGAGTACTTTTATAATGAGACAAATATGGAGACCTGACCAATGTAAGTCATACTTACTCTAAGCATGGAACTAGGCATGTGTTTGGAAACTAGTGCAAGAAATAGTTTGTATTTCCTTCAACAAGGTGCCTTTACTGTTTCCAACCATTTGGACGTTGTACATACAGTATCTCATAAAAGTGAGTACACCCTCGCATTTTTGTAAATATTTTTATTATATATTTTCATGTGACAACACTGAAGAAATTACACTTTGCTACAATGTAAAGTTGTGAGTGTACAGCTTGTATAGCAGTGTAAATTTGCTGTCCCCCCAAATTAACTCAACACACAGCCTAAAGTCTAAACTGCTGGCAACAAAAGTGAGTACACCCCTAAGTGAAAATTTCCAAATTTGGCCCAATTAGCCATTTTCCCTTCCCGGTGTCATGTGACTTGTTAGTCTCAGGGTCTCAGGTGTGAATGGGAAGCAGGTGTGTTAAATTTGGTGTTATTGCTCTCACTTTCTCATACTGGTCACTGTAAGTTCAACATGGCACCTCATGGCAAAGAACTCTCTAAGGATCTGAAAAAAAGAATTTTTGCTCTACATAAAGATGGCCTAGGCTATAAGAAGATTGCCAAGACCCTGAAACAGAGTTGTAGCATGGTGGCCAAGACCATGCAGTGGTTTAACAGGACAGGTTCCACTCAGAACAGGCCTCGCCATGGTCAACCAAAGAAGTTGAGTGCACATACTCAGCATCATGTCTTTGGGAAAAAGATGTATGAGTCTTGCCAGCATTGTTGTAGAGGTTGAAGGGGTGGGGGGGTCATCCTGTCAGTCCTCAGACCATACACCACCCACTGCATCAAATTGGTCTGCATGGCTGTCGTCCCAGAAGGAAGTCTCTTCTAAAGATGATGCACAAGAAAGCCCGCAAACTGTTTGCTGAAGACAAGCAGACTAAGGACATGGATTACTGGAACCATGTCCTGTGGTCTGATGAGACCAAGATAAACGAATTTGGTTCAGATGGTGTCAAGTGTGTATGGCTGCAACCAGGTGAGGAGTACAAAGACAAGTGTGTCTTGCCTACAGTCAAGCACGGTGGTGGGAGTGTCATGTTCTGGGGCTGCATGAGTGCTGCCGGCACTGGGGAGCTACAGTTCATTGAGGGAACCATGAATGCCAACTTGTACTGTGACATACTGCAGCAGAGCATGATCCCCTCCCTTTGGATACTGGGCCACAGGGCAGTATTGCAACATGATAATGACCACAAACACACATCCAAGATGACCACTGCCTTGCTAAAGAAGCTGAGGGTAAAGGGGATGGAACCCTATTGAGCATCTGTGGGGCATCCTCAAATGGAAGGTGGAGGAGCGCAAGGTCTCAAACATCCACCAGCTCCATGATGTTGTCATGGAGGAGTGGAAGAGGACTCCAGTGGCAACCTGTGAAGCTCTGGTGAACTCCATGCCCAAGAGGGTTAAGGAAGTACTGGAAAATAATGGTGGCCGCACAAAATATTGACACTTTGGGCCCAATTTGGACATTTTCACCTAGGGGTGTACTCACTTTTGTTGCCAGCTGTTTAGACATTAATGGTTGTGTGTTGAGTTATTTTGAGGGGACAGCAAATTTACACTGTTATACAAGCTGTACACTAATGACTTTACATTGTAGCAAAGTGTAATTTCTTCAGTGTTGTTACATAAAAAGATATAATAAAATATTTACAAAAATGTGAGGGGTGTACTCACTTTTGTGAGATACTGTAGTTACTTAGTCAAGTAAACAGTACAAGCCACCTGTATGTCTGTGATGTGTCCTGTGAAGTTTGCCCAGTGTGAGATAAGCCAAGGCTCAGCCAAGTGAGCATATATGTTATTATTTTTGATGAACTTTTCTCTTTTTCACTTTTCTGATGAAAAATACCTTCTAGTAATGCAATTATTCAACCAATATATGAGAAAGTAAGGTCTTTGAAAGAGTCCCTGTTAGGAACCTGGAGATGCCCAGAAGATGGAATGTTGGCTAGCTAGGGACAAGTCCCTAGTCTGGACCATGAGCCTTGTACCTGTGACCCTGTGGCTTCTAGGCTGGGTATTTTCCACCAATGAACCTGCCTTAAAACCAGAGAATATGGCCTCATGCACACTGCAACTAAAACCCTCGTCAGATCTTTTTTTCGCCATCTGTGTCCCATTGCAGAGATTTTCCTTCACTTTCTGTCCCATAGCAAAACAGGAAGTGAGAGAAAACCCCTGAAAATTATGGGAATACTCTGGGGACCCATAGGTCACCAGAACTAGTGTCCCCAGTGGAAGATTTCCCCTCTATTACCTTTCTGGGGACAACCCAAAATTTGAGATTTTCTTTCACTTTCAATGATAATGGTAAACAAGACAAATAGAGAGGGTGAATCTCCTTAACAGGGGCACAGGCAGCAATACAAACTGACAGGTGTTCTAATCCCTCGCTACTCTATCCAAAACGGAAAAAAAAAAAGTTTTGCTATTAGTTATACTTTCACTGCAGTCTTTATTGAGTGCTTTTTTGTACTTGGCTGCTAAAAAGAAAGTCATTAGCATTTGCTCCCTTTATTAATAAATAGGATATAGAGAAAATATTTCAGTGCAGATCATTCTGAAGAAGCATTCACCATATGAGCACAACACGTGTCCAGGTCTGCTGTGAAAGGCTTTATTTCCGATTGACCATGTGCTGCAATTTGATTACTGTGAGTAAGAGGATTTCATAGATTTCCCAATTTTCTGATATTTTTTCCTGACAGTTTTTACATTGGATTTTCTCTCTTATTTTTTTTATATCAAATACTTACCGTAATTTTCCTTTCCTGATGGACTCCATGGCAGCCTACGTATGGGTTAATCCCGCCTCTCCTACCTCATAGGACCCCACTCCCATAAATCTTTGCTCCCAGCTAGGTACCGTGTTCCATAACTTAGCCTACTCCAGCAATGGGAGGGAACTCCTGCTGCCATGGAGTCCATCAGGAAAGGAAAATTACGGTAAGTATTTGATATAAATTTTCCATTTTCCTGACAGACTCCATGGCAGCCTACGTATGGGAAATAGCTAGCCATACACTCCCGGGTGGGAAATATTGCTGGTTTAAAGAAAAAAGGTTTTAATTGGCACTGTCAACAGATAAGACATTCAAACCAAAATTAACTGAGGAAAGAGCCGCCGGCTCAACACAATAGTGTGTCATAAATGTATTTATCGATGACCATGATGCTGCTTTGCAAATCACTTCTGCAGACACATGACGGGAAGCTGCCCAAGACGTTGAAACACTTCTAGTCGAGTGTGCCGTCACCGCTTCTGGAGGGACTAGACCCTTAGCCGTATACGCCCTTTGAATAGCCTGGACAATCCAGGCTGATATGGATCTGGAGGAAGCACGTAATCCTCTGTTCTTCCCTTGGAAGTAGATGAAAAGGTAATCCGATTTCCGGAAGGGAGCCGTTGCTTCCAAATAGAATCTTAGGGGATGGATACTAGAATCGTCAGGTGAATGGAATGTTGGGAGAACTATTTCTTGATTCTCATGAAAGACGGACGTCACTTTGGGATTTGATCCCAACATAGGGATCAAGACCACCCTATCAGGAAAAAAGGTGATAAAGGGTTCTTTGAAACCCAGAGAGCTGATCTCAGATACCCTTTTGGCAGATGTTATGGCCACCAGGAACACTGTCTTGAGAAAAAGATCTTTGATGGTCAATTGATCCATTTGCCGAAAATCTTCTCCTGAAAAGAAGTCCAAAACGAGGGGAAGATCCCACTTGGAGAATCTTGGCCTCCTTTGAGGTCTAAGTCTTGTTGCACCCTTAAAGAATTGCCTGACGAGAGGATGTTTTGCCCAAGCAACGCCTGTGAATGCAGAAATCGCAGAGACCTGAACTCTAAGAGAGCTAACGGCCAAGGGCAACTCCAGGCCTGTCTGCAGGAAACCCAGAATGTCCGATATTTTCGGGTCCTTAAATGAACCTCCAACAGTAGGGATGAAACTCACGAATCTTGCCCAAATTCTTTGGTATACTCTGTTAGTACCCTCTCTCCTGGCACTCATCAGGGTTTCAATTGCTGTGTTAGGACACCCTAAGGCTGTCAACCTTTCCCTTTCAACCACCAGACCATCAGGTGGAGATGGGATGGACATGGGTGAAGCGATGCTCCCTGTAGCAGGAGATCTGGCCTGGGAGGAAGAGGGACTGGGTCCCGACAACTGAGCTGCGTCAGGAGAGGAAACCATGGCCTGTTGGGCCAATATGGAATTACCGCTATTATTTCGGCTTCTTCCCAGCGGAGTCTTGATAGAAAACGGAGAATGACCGGGACTGGGGGAAAGGCATACGCCTTGAGAAACCTCCACTGGTCCGTCAACGCATCTATCCCATAAGCTTGGGGACAACGATTCCTCGTGTAATACTTTTCGAGTTTCGCATTGCAGGGTGATGCAAAGAGGTCCACTTCCGGTGTTACTCCTAGAGACAGAATCCAATTGAACACTTCTGTGTGGAGGGACCACTCGTTGTTGTCCAATGCTACTCTTGAGAGGAAGTCCGCCTGGACATTCTGGACTCCGGGGAGGTAAACAGCCGTTAGATTCGACAAATTCGCCTGGGCCCAAACCATAATCGGACTGACCTCCTCTAGTAGGTCTAGACTGCGTGTGCCCCCTTGTCTCTTGATGTAGGCTACCGCAGTCGTGTTGTCCAACCTCAACAGAACCGAAGCTCCTGAAATCAGGTGACGGAAGGCTTGAAGAGCTTGAAAGGCAGCTCGGAGTTCCAAGACATTTGACACTATCCCTTGAGATGGGAAGTCCCATTTCCCTTGGGCTACTTCTGATAGACAGAGGGCTCCCCAGCCGCTGTTGCTGGCATCCGTCGTCACCACGATCCAGGATATTGGTGCAATAGAGTGGCACTTGAGGAGATTCTCCTGATGAAGCCACCATGGAAGACACTCCCTCATGGACGGGGTCATTCTGACAAAGTGATCTTGTGACTCTGGGATCCATTGTTGAAGAAAACCCTTTTGGAAGGGTCGCATCCTCCACTGTGCCCATTTTACCATGGGAGCTGTGGCCACCATGGTGCCGATAACTCTGAGGCAATATGATGCCCTGAGGCGAGGACATGCCAGGGCGAGCCGGATCCTGTCTTGAATTACTGGGATCTTCTCCATGGGTAAGGAAATGGTACTCTTTACCGTGTCGAACTGCGCCCCTAGGAATATCAGGGACTGGGTCGGATCCAACTGACTCTTCTCCCTGTTCAACAACCAGCCGAACTCCGTCAAGACCGAGATGACTTGGTCCCGATGTAAAAGAAGCTGGTCTCTGTCCTGCGAGAGCAGGAGTAGATCGTCCAGGTAGTGGTGTAACCGGACACCTTTGACCCTGATTAAGGCTACCACTGCCAGTAGTACTTTTGAGAACACTCGAGGCGATGTTGTCAGCCCGAAAGGAAGACAGGTGAACTGGAGATGTCTCTGCTCTACTGCGAACCTGAGGTATTGCTGAAAATTCTTTGCGATTGGAACATGAAAATACGCATCCTTCAGGTCTACTGAGACCATCCAATCCCCTGGCTGAATCGTTTGACTTATGGTCAAGAGAGTCTCCATCTTGAACCTCTCCTTCTGGATGAAGGAGTTCAAATATGTTAGGTCGATGACTGGCCTCCATGACCCGTTCTTTTTGAGAACCATGAAGAGGGGAGAATATATTCCCCGAAATTTTTCTTCCACTGGTACCGGAATGACGGCCCCTTGAGATATCAGGGAGTCCGTGTAGGATAATAGAATTTCTCTTTTCTCTTCTGACTGTGGTAGAACTGTGGGAATAAAGCGGTGTGTAGGTGGGTCGGTGAAAGTCCAGGTATGACCTGTAGAGATAGTTTTGACTGTCCAGTAATCTTGGACCGAGGCTGCCCAGACACGCTGGAAACGGAGTAATCTTGCTCCTACCTGCTCCACCTGGACAGGCTCCATATCAAAAGGACTTAGTCGTATCCCGACCCCCAGAGGGTGTGGCCTTTGTGGACTTCTGTCCTCAAGGTTGATTTCTTCGCCAGTTTTTCCTGAATTCCCTGCCAGGTCTGTAACGACGTGCGTCTCTAGCACGTTCCTGATCCTGTCTAGGTTGAGCTCTTCTCTGACTCAAGAGACGACGATCCTGGGGTAGGAAACCTGACTTACCCCCGGTAGCGCGTGTGATGGCCGAGTCCAGCTTGTTCCCAAAGAGGGAAGAGCCCTCAAAGGGAATTTTGCACCATGCCTGTTTGGAGGCAGGATCCGCTACCCATGGACGCAACCACAGGGCCCACTTAGCTGTGACCGAGGATAGCATGACACGCGATACCAACCGGATAATGTCCAGGGATGCCTCACCCAGAAAAGCCGATGCCATCCTCAGTTCGTGCACTGGGGAATTCCTGACCACGTCATCGGATATACTTCCCAGGGTTGCACCCACGTCATCTGTCCATGATTCCATGGCTTTCGACAAAGCCGCAAGTGCCAGAGCCGGTTTGCAAGCCATCCCTGCAGTGATATATATCCGTTTGAGATCAGTGTCGATCTTTCTTTCCAAACCATCTCTGAATGACACTGTATCCTCCAGTGGAAGCGTGACATGTCTCACCAATCTCATGAGCGCCGCATCAATGAGGGGGGCTGAATCCAGATATTTCACCTCCTCGCTCTTGAATGGGTACATTTTTGCCACTTTGGTGATTAAAGAGTTCTTCCTTTCCACCTTCCCCCATTCATCAGATATGATTTCACCAAGCTCACTTAGGAAAGGGAAATTCGGGCGCTCTTTTTTCAGATGTTTAAAATACTTTTTTTGTTTGGAGGGCATCTCTATTGGGTCTTCCCATTTTAGCGCATCTTTAACTGCCCTGACCAAATGAGGGACTTGAGAGAAGTCGAATTCCGCTCCATATTCATCCACCTCGACCTCCTCATCTGAGGATCCATTTGACGAGAGATAGTCATGAGAGGGACCCGGAACTTCAAGTTCGACTGCGTCCGCAGTTGAGGCCGGTGCTGAAGGGGGAATGGTTATGTTGGCTGACTCTGTCCTGCCCAGAGATTCTTGCACAACCTTCCTGACCAGTGCTTCCACCTGCTGGTCACCTGCACCTCTCTCTTTCGCAGCTCTGGAGTAGCATGCTTCGCAGAGAGATCTGTCCTCCGGGACATAAGCCCTACACCCCCAGCAGGCTTTTTTTCTCCGTGCGACCGGAATGGCGGCGGGAATCATGTTTAGAGCCGGACCTTGATCTGTCCGTGTGATGTTTAGAAGAAGATCTTGACTTTGATTGGTCACGCTGTGACCTGGATTTCTCTTCACGTGCTACTGGATGATGATCGGACCTAGAAGGGCTGAGAAAAGAACAGGAAACAAAATATTTTATAATTCCCCAATAACCCTGACAACCCATGCAAAACAGGTAGAGGAAAAAAAATTCCGTCCTACCTGCGGCATAAGGGCTGACCACTAGGCGGCGACGACACATCCATGGCAATGGAAAAACAGCAGAGACTGCAGGCAAGACATAATGCATAAACATCCCCAAAATAGCAGAAGCAAGTAACAAATTGCTGCATAGGACAAAGGGGTGCTCAGCCTACCTTCCACAGATATCGCTATAGGAACAAGAGAACCGGCGTCTGCAGATTCCTCTGGAAGCCAGGGCATAGCTGTATCTGACAGCTATTTAAATCTGCGGCCCTGGATGACGTCACGGCGCTCCGAGCGTCGGCGTGCGCCGCCTTACGACGTCCGCGCGCATGCGCGGCCACCGCCGTTCCGCCCGGACCGCGCATGCGCGAGCCAAGCCTCAATCTGGCTCGTGGCCGTGCGCACGCGCCGTAGGGACGAACAGCGGCGGACTGGAACGCAAATGCGCTCCAGCCGCCATACATGAGGACAAACAGGAACAATACACACAAATATAAACACCGGCTGCCATGGAATATGAAATCATACGATACCCATCCAGTATGACGGAACGATCCGACCTGACCCTCCAAGCGCCGTTCACAGGCGGGCACGACCGGGCATCAAATGGAAGGCCTCCTGCTAATAGCGAGGACGAATGGCCAAATTGCCGCTTGCCAGTCAATGACTGGATAGTAAGCTCTTCAGGGCACCACAACATCACCCGTGTCCACCCTGCTAATAGCTGGGCAACTGGACTCCAATACCGCCATCTCTTCACCGCCAACGCAAGGGGAAACGCCAGGACTGGATCACTACTCCTTAAGGTAAGAACTACCTCTTTAGTCCTAAGGAGGAGGACAAAAAAGGAACACGGTACCTAGCTGGGAGCAAAGATTTATGGGAGTGGGGTCCTATGAGGTAGGAGAGGCGGGATTAACCCATACGTAGGCTGCCATGGAGTCTGTCAGGAAAGTTTTTTTTTTCTCCCATTTTACTTTTGCCTGCACTCATACACTGATGGGCACTTATTGGCAGCACTGATGGGCACTGATAGGTGGCACTGATTGCCACTGATTGGCAGCACTTTTGGGCACTGATAGGTGGCACTGATAGGGAGGACTGATGGGCACTAATTGACAGCACTGATGAGAACTGATTGGCAGCACTGGTTGGCACTGATAGGCAGAACTGATAGGTGACACTGATAGGCACTGATTGGCAGCACTGATAGGCACTGAATTGCAGCACTGATTGGCACTGATTGGCACTTAATTAAACTGATACTAATCTACTACACTTAGGCACTTTTTTCTCCTTTTAACTTTTGCCTGCACTCGTGCACTGATGGGCAATTATTGGCAGCACTGATGGGCACTGATTGGCAGCACTGGTTGGCACCGATAGGCAACACTGATAGGTGGTACTGATGGGCACTGATTGGCAGCACTGATAGGCACTGGTTGGCAGCACTGAATTGCAGCACTGATTGGCACAGGTTGGAAGCACTGATAAGTGGCACTGATTGGCAATACTGATGGGCACTGATTTGCAGCACTAATGGGCACTAATAGGCACTGATTGGTGGCACTGGCAGGCAGCAATAATTGGCACTGATAGGCAGCACTGATTGGCACTGATGGGCACTGATAGGCGGCACTGATTGGCACTGATAGGCAGCACTGATGGGCACTGACAGGGGAGAGAGGAAGTTTCACATTCAACAGATAGTGAGGCTTGCAAGAACCGCTCAGTGTGTAAAACTGGCAGGTAATGTAACTGCTTGCAGGAGAAAGTTGCCGTTGCTTCAGTTGTACTGTGCCATTCCCGTCGGCTCCAGCGCATTGGGCGGGAATGACGTGCTATGCATACTAGCTCATTATGCCTTTATCTTGCAGGGTGTTGTCCCCCCCCCCCCCCCCCAGGAGGGTTTACAACCACTTTAAGTTTTTTTTTACCTTAATGTATCCTCCGCTCAGCCCCTCCCCCTCCCCAGCTGCCTAAATAGTTACCTGAGCCTGATCTTGATCCAGCTCTGTGCCCGAAAGAAGCGGCACTGCTCTCTCTTTCTCCTCACTGGACATGGAGGTAGCAGTGGGAGCCATTGGCTGTCAATCAAATACAGGGAGGAAGGAATGGGAGGCAGGGCTGAGCTGCACTGTTTGTGTCAATAGACGCACACAACCTGGCTTGGGATCGAGCCTGCATATGTACCACCATAGGAAGTGGGTTCCTGTGGTGGTGCATGGAGAAGAGGAGGAGACAAGAGGATTAGGGCCACTCTATGCAAAACCATTGTACAGAGCAGGTAAGTATGGCATGTTTGTTATACCAAACTACTTTACAATCACTTTAAATTCATTGTAATTGTTAATGTGGTGTAAATGTTTCCATCTTCCAGCGTTGGCAGCTCTGAGACACAGAAAAAGAGTGGCTAAAAAGAGTGGACAGCTTCTCGGTTTCAAACATTTGTCCAAGTCTATAACTATGAAAGGCTTTGGGAACTCTTAACCAGTGTCTGTTTTGTCAGAAAGAAAGCCTTCTTTTTCAGTTGCACGGTTTTTGTTATGAGCTTTACTATTTGGTTGGTTGAACTTGAGACAGGGAAACGTCTTTGTGTAAAAAAACCTTATAGGTTCATAAGTGTGCGTCTGCATTTTCATGCATTTCTCAAATGTTTTTTTTTTTTTTATGCTTGTTTTTGCTTTTTGCATGCAGTTTTTATGCATTTTTCACACGCTTTTATTGAGATCCATGGGGTCAAAAATGTGCACTGCGGTACCTATACCTATACTTTTTTTTAAGACGCACCAGAAAAAAATGTTCAGGTCCATATATAATAATTTATATAATATAAATAATAGTAATCCTCTTGTCCTGCATTGTCGCATGTTGGCATGAACAAATGTACAATAACCACTTTAAATTGTATGACCCCCTTTTGATTGTATGGAGAAAGAGGGCACATTGAAGGTCTCTTGATAGTAAAGCACTGCCTTGCCTTACCTAGTTCTGCATTGTTTTAATTATAATGGTTAATGTATAGCGTACCTTGATTAAAAAACAAGACATGATGCAGCTACAAAGCTGATCCTTCAGTACTTTCTCTAGAAAATCCCTTCTAATTCTGCCATATGTTTGATTTAGAGGTTTAACCAGGGCCAGCCCAAGACATTGAGAGTTGGGAAATATTGCGCTGAGTATGGAATTATTGTGAAAAAGCTGCAAACATTGCCGATAGACTAACGGGAAAAATAGTTTGGAAGAAATGTATATGTTGCGCTAAAATGGTGATATACGTGATTATGGGTCTACCCTTTTATATTATTTGCATACATATAAGTTTGGTAAAAACATATAAAAATATCATAAGTTACCGTATATAAATTATCTCATAATTTATATAGAAAATATATACATATATGTGGAAAGACAGTTAAACTGAATAAAACGTGAATAAATAACCGTGAAGGTGATCCTGTGGTCGATAAAATTCAAAAAAATTCAATGATGGTGAACAGTAAAAAATTGTTGATGTTGTGAATATACCAACATAAAACCATTCAAGAAATAGATAACAGGTGGGTATTGGGTGAAAAAGACACCAAACTGTATATATGGATTATACAGTGGTGCAGTCCATATAAGTGACACAGTATATGTGAGTAGCCGTAAACACTAATGGTGTTTCTAGGTGGGGTGATGGTGATCCTGTCCTGACAGTTTTTACATTGGATTTTCTCTCTTATTAGAAGATTTTTTAATATGCAATATATCCTTATTACAAAAAATGTAAACATGTTATATTAGCTATTCACAGTAATTTTATATGATAATCTTGTCACATTCTTTTTGACCAAAATAAAACCACGTACCTACTACACTTATTTTTCCTAAATCCCATAATCTACCTTTAGTTTAGGGGTTAGTAAATCCGGTAAGTTTTTTTCCATTAGCTGGTGAGTTTTATACCACTAAAACAAAAGTTATTTTTTTTCACTGCTTGGAGATGAATGGTGTGAGGATTTTATTATTTTTTTTGTATATTTTCTTATTGTTTTCCATTTAAACAATAGGGAGACGGATATCATTTTTGAGAAGCAAATTTACATCAATCAATGCTTTTGGTAGAAGATCAGTAATCCCTTATTTTAAAAGAAATCACAACCCTGACATGCAAAATGAGACTCTCTCTTACTATAGATGAGCCGTTCTCAACCAGGCTTCCAGCCACAGCATGATCCACGCCGCTGTTAGCGGTCAAGGACTAACAGACCACCCAGGGTCCACCATTATTGATGAGCCTGTATTCCATTTTTATCCTGTGAATAGCCCAGTACGGGGGCTTAATTAAACTAATACTAATCAACTACACTTAGGCGCTTTTTTCTCCCATTTTACTTTTGCCTGCACTCATACACTGATGGGCACTTATTGGCAGCACTGATGGGCACTGATAGGTGGCACTGATTGCCACTGATTGGCAGCACTTTTGGGCACTGATAGGTGGCACTGATAGGGAGGACTGATGGGCACTAATTGGCAGCACTGATGAGAACTGATTGGCAGCACTGGTTGGCACTGATAGGCAGAACTGATAGGTGACACTGATAGGCACTGATTGGCAGCACTGATAGGCACTGAATTGCAGCACTGATTGGCACTGATTGGCACTTAATTAAACTGATACTAATCTACTACACTTAGGCACTTTTTTCTCCTTTTAACTTTTGCCTGCACTCGTGCACTGATGGGCAATTATTGGCAGCACTGATGGGCACTGATTGGCAGCACTGGTTGGCACCAATAGGCAACACTGATAGGTGGTACTGATGGGCACTGATTGGCAGCACTGATAGGCACTGGTTGGCAGCACTGAATTGCAGCACTGATTGGCACTGGTTGGAAACACTGATAAGTGGCACTGATTGGCAATACTGATGGGCACTGATTTGCAGCACTAATGGGCACTAATAGGCACTGATTGGTGGCACTGGCAGGCAGCAATAATTGGCACTGATAGGCAGCACTGATTGGCACTGATGGGCACTGATAGGCGGCACTGATTGGCACTGATAGGCAGCACTGATGGGCACTGACAGGGGAGAGAGGAAGTTTCACATTCAACAGATAGTGAGGCTTGCAAGAACCGCTCAGTGTGTAAAACTGGCAGGTAATGTAACTGCTTGCAGGAGAAATTTGCCGTTGCTTCAGTTGTACTGTGCCATTCCCGTCGGCTCCAGCGCATTGGGCGGGAATGACGTGCTATGCATACTAGCTCATTATGCCTTTATCTTGCAGGGTGTTGTCCCCCCCCCCCCCCCCAGGAGGGTTTACAACCACTTTAAGTTTTTTTTACCTTAATGTATCCTCCGCTCAGCCCCTCCCCCTCCCCAGCTGCCTAAATAGTTACCTGAGCCTGATCTTGATCCAGCTCTGTGCCCGAAAGAAGCGGCACTGCTCTCTCTTTCTCCTCACTGGACATGGAGGTAGCAGTGGGAGCCATTGGCTGTCAATCAAATACAGGGAGGAAGGAATGGGAGGCAGGGCTGAGCTGCACTGTTTGTGTCAATAGACGCACACAACCTGGCTTGGGATCGAGCCTGCATATGTACCACCATAGGAAGTGGGTTCCTGTGGTGGTGCGTGGAGAAGAGGAGGAGACAAGAGGATTAGGGCCACTCTATGCAAAACCATTGTACAGAGCAGGTAAGTATGGCATGTTTGTTATACCAAACTACTTTACAATCACTTTAAATTCATTGTAATTGTTAATGTGGTGTAAATGTTTCCATCTTCCAGCGTTGGCAGCTCTGAGACACAGAAAAAGAGTGGCTAAAAAGAGTGGACAGCTTCTCGGTTTCAAACATTTGTCCAAGTCTATAACTATGAAAGGCTTTGGGAACTCTTAACCAGTGTCTGTTTTGTCAGAAAGAAAGCCTTCTTTTTCAGTTGCACGGTTTTTGTTATGAGCTTTACTATTTGGTTGGTTGAACTTGAGACAGGGAAACGTCTTTGTGTAAAAAAACCTTATAGGTTCATAAGTGTGCGTCTGCATTTTCATGCATTTCTCAAATGTTTTTTTATGCTTGTTTTTGCTTTTTGCATGCAGTTTTTATGCATTTTTCACACGCTTTTATTGAGATCCATGGGGTCAAAAATGTGCACTGCGGTACCTATACCTATACTTTTTTTTAAGACGCACCAGAAAAAAATGTTCAGGTCCATATATAATAATTTATATAATATAAATAATAGTAATCCTCTTGTCCTGCATTGTCGCATGTTGGCATGAACAAATGTACAATAACCACTTTAAATTGTATGACCCCCTTTTGATTGTATGGAGAAAGAGGGCACATTGAAGGTCTCTTGATAGTAAAGCACTGCCTTTCCTTACCTAGTTCTGCATTGTTTTCATTATAATGGTTAATGTATAGTGTACCTTGATTAAAAAACAAGACATGATGCAGCTACAAAGCTGATCCTTCAGTACTTTCTCTAGAAAATCCCTTCTAATTCTGCCATATGTTTGATTTAGAGGTTTAACCAGGGCCAGCCCAAGACATTGAGAGTTGGGAAATATTGCGCTGAGTATGGAATTATTGTGAAAAAGCTGCAAACATTGCCGATAGACTAACGGGAAAAATAGTTTGAAAGAAATGTATATGTTGCGCTAAAATGGTGATATACGTGATTATGGGTCTACCCTTATATATTATTTGCATACATATAAGTTTGGTAAAAACATATAAAAATATCATAAGTTACCGTATATAAATTATCTCATAATTTATATAGAAAATATATACATATATGTAGAAAGACAGTTAAACTGAATAAAACGTGAATAAATAACCGTGAAGGTGATCCTGTGGTCGATAAAATTCAAAAAAATTCAAAGATGGTGAACAGTAAAAAATTGTTGATGTTGTGAATATACCAACATAAAACCATTCAAGAAATAGATAACAGGTGGGTATTGGGTGAAAAAGACACCAAACTGTATATATGGATTATACAGTGGTGCAGTCCATATAAGTGACACAGTATATGTGAGTAGCCGTAAACACTAATGGTGTTTCTAGGTGGGGTGATGGTGATCCTGTCCTGTCGGCGCCAATGCTTATTGAAAAGAGGCTTACCAGAGGTCACAGACTTACTGAGACATACGCCTCATAAGTCGTGACAAGCTTTATTGTGGAGGGTTACCAGGTCCCTATTCCACGGGTGGACTCCAAGGTGGGGATGCACGTAATAAAAGGTAGGTAGGATGTAGTCATCAAAACTCCAATAATTCTCCCGTATTCATAAGTATTGGGTCATGTTTGAGAGAAAAACTTGCATAGTGTGATACCGTAAAAAATACTTTTAATGTAATAAAAACAGATTAAAAACACTCACATGCCAGTAGTATTAATCAGGCTCATAGTAAATGGTAGTAAATATCGAAAGTGCTGCTGCTGTAGTCCACCCGACGCGTTTCGTCCTCTGGGACTTCGTCTGGGGTGTGGACTACAAGCATCAGCAGTGCAATTTATAGAGAAAGTGACCCAAATCTGACACTGTGGGTCATATGACCGGAAGTAGACCTCACTTCCGGTCTGGCGGTGGTGCAATGTTGAAATTACAATATAATACACCCTTTGTGTGTTTAAAATGTAGATACAGTATTGGGGATTAGTTTTATATAGACATTGTATTTTAATTATCTCCTCAAATGGGGATAATTAAAATACAATTTCTATATAAAATTAATCCCCAATACTGTATCTACATTTTAAACACACAAAGGGTGTATTATATTGTAATCTCAACATTGCACCACCGCCAGACCGGAAGTGAGGTCTACTTCCGGTCATATGACCCACAGTGTCAGATTGGGGGTCACTTTCTCTAGAAATTGCACTGCTGATGGTTGTAGTCCACACCCCAGACGAAGTCCCAGAGGACGAAACGCGTCGGATGGACTACAGCAGCAGCACTTTCGATATTTACTACCATTTACTATGAGCCTGATTAATACTACTGAAATGTGAGTGTTTTTAATCTGTTTTTATTACATTAAAAATATTTTTTACGGTATCACACTATGCAAGTTTTTCTCTCAAACATGAGACCCAATACTTATGAATACGGGAGAATTATTGGAGTTTTGATGACTACATCCTACCTGCCTTTTATTACGTGCATCCCCACCTTGGAATCCACCCATGGAATAGGGACCTGGTAACCCTCCACAATAAAGCTTGTCACAACTTATGAGGCGTATGTCTCAGTAAGTCTGTGACCTCTGGTAAGCCTCTTTTCAATAAGCATTGGTGCCGACAGGACAGGATCACCATCACCCCACCTAGAAACACCATTAGTGTTTACGGCTACTCACATATACTGTGTCACTTATATGGACTGCACCACTGTATAATCCATATATACAGTTTGGTGTCTTTTTCACCCAATACCCACCTGTTATCTATTTCTTGAATGGTTTTATGTTGGTATATTCACAACATCAACAATTTTTTACTGTTCACCATCATTGAATTTTTTTAAATTTTATCGACCACAGGATCACCTTCACGGTTATTTATTCACGTTGTATTCAGTTTAACTGTCTTTCTACATATATGTATATATTTTCTATATAAATTATGAGATCATTTATATAACTTATGATATTTTTATATGTTTTTACCAAACTTATATGTATGCAAATAGTATATAAGGGTAGACCCATAATCACGTATATCACCATTTTAGCGCAACATATACATTTCTTCCAGCCAAAGACATTGTGCTGCCTGGCCCAAGAATGAAATGCTGCCCCCCCCCCCCCCAAAAAAAATAAAAAATCACGCCCACCAAAAGGCGCCCACATTCATTATTTTATATCATGATAACTAAAATTACATTTATCAGAAAATCTGATTGAAAATGCCATAAATCTATTCCCTATTTTGTAGATGCCATAACTTTTACGCAAACCAATCATAATACGCTTGTTGCGATTTTTTTTAACCAAAACTATGTAGCAGAATACATATTGGCCTAAACTGATGAAGACATTTTTTTATAGCCAATATCTGTTTCCACCATCCCTGCTAAGTTTAATTTTACAGTACGGTATGTCTTATTTTCATTTTAATGTGTATTATATGTGAAGTTGCATATCAGAGACCAGTATTGTCGTAATATTGAAGCCTATTGATATTTCCATACATTAGAGGATCCCACCATTATTGTTAAGCTATTAATCAGTAAGTTAGCGCTGCACTTTTTTTTCTTGTGGTGTGGGAACACATAACAGTGCTTAGTGGCAGGCCTTTTACTGACACTTTTTTAACTTTAACTCCAGTAGTTTATTGTAAATAGTAGTGTGGTGATTACCTATTATACTAAAGATCGGCATGTGGAATTAATAAACATCAACAGATTTCAGTTGTGCCCCACCAGGCCAGCTCCCCATGGACAATGTGCCTGGCTACTGAGTTCATTGCCCCATCCCTGCACTCAGTGCACTGATTGGCACTGATTGGCAGCACTGGCAGGCAGCAATGATTGGCAGTGATAGGTGGCAATGATTGGCACAAAAAAAAAGCACTGATTGGCAGCATTGATGGGCCCTGTTCAGCACTGATAGGTGGCACTGATTGGCAGCACTAATGGCACTGATAGGCTACACTGATTGGCACTAATAGGCAGCACTGATCGGCACTGATAGGCAGCACTTATTGGCAGCATTTAGTGGCACTGATTGACAGCACTGATGGGCACTAATTGGCAGCATTAATGGGCACTGATAGGCAGCACTGATAGGCAGCACTGATAGGCACTGATAGGTGGTGCTCATGGCCATTGATTGGCAGCACTGATGGGCACTGATAGGCGGCACTGATAGGTGGCACTGATGGGCACTAATTGAAAGCACTGGCACTGATTGGCACTTGTAGATGGCACTTATTGGAAAGACTGCTTGGAACTGATAGGTGGCATTGGTTGTCATGATATTAGGCAGCACTGATTGTCACTGACAGGTGGCACTGATTGGAAGCACTGATTGGTACTCGCAGGTGGCACTGATTGACACTGACAGGAGGCACTGATTGGCACTGACAGGTGGCACTGATTGGCACTGATTGGCACTGACAGGTGGCACTGATTGGCACTGACAGAGGAGAGGGAGTTTCACACTGAGCCGATATTGACGCTAGTGAAACACTTTAATGTAATGTAACTGCACGCAGAGAGAGACCGCCTGTCAAAATTCAGCGGTGCTGTCGGGGTGGACAGGACCCGGGGTGGGCAGCACCCAGCAGCTATCGAACACCAGCCAATGATTGGGCTGCTTACGAAAGAAGGCGGGGCCACATACACATAGCGGCCTGCCCAGATCCCATCCCATTGGCTGGTGTTTGATAGCTGCTGGGTTCCGCCAACCTTCAACATCAACACTAAATTTTGATAGCTGGTCTCTCTCTCTGCATTCAGTTACATAACGAGACAGTGTCACACACTGAGCAGCTCTGACAAGCAGATCTGCTCAGTGCGAAACTGTCTCAGCAGGGGCTGCACACTCATTGGATGCCGCCGCTCTAAAAATGCCGCCTGGTACCATGGGCCCACTGGTTCCCATGGTAGATCCGGCCATGGGTTTAACCCTAGAGATGGAGAGACCCAAGACATTTCAAACAAGCCACAGTTGTGTAGTTTAGGCTTCTTTGAAATTCTCATTCTTGGAGTTTCAATCTACCATATAATTTGGTGAAAGGTAGCACCACTTAGAGAAATAAGTACATGGACAGATGAGGCCTTCTTCTGTCTACATCTTTATTCCTAGTTGTTATATTTATTTATCTATCTCAACAGCCAGACACAGCCCACACACAGGTTGACTAATGATAAGGAAGACTTAAAGTGGTATAAAAGTTATTTTTTAAATAACAAACATGTCCTTTTTACCTGCTCTGTGCTGTGGTTTTGCACAGAGCAGCCCCGATCTTCCTCTTCTCAGGTCCCCCACCGGCACTCTTGGCCCCTCCCTCCTGCTGAGTTCCCCCAGAGCAAGCAGCTTGCTATGGGGGAAACCAAGCAGGTTCACTCCTGAGCCACTACTCTGCATGTCTATTCATATATGAAGCCATGACTCAGCCCCACCCCCTCTCTCTCCTCATTTGTTCACTGGCTGTGTATCAGAAACGTACTTACCGAGACCGAGATGCTGAGAGCGGTTCACCCTTGCGACCCGGCGCAATCTGCCCCCTGGAGGTGAGACAGGGAACAAACGGCACCAGGAGGCACAGGTTACCTCCGGCAGGTGGACGGAACTGGTGGGATGCCCGGAGGAGATGAGGACCTGGCCTGGGCAGACCGGCAGATGGCAGGAAGGAGAGGCAGGAGCCCAAACACCTGGCTGAGGGACTGACACCGGTCACTGAGCAGTCAGCAGCTACGTAAGTCCGGAGAGCAGGCCGGGGGTCAAACACATGTTTAATGGTAAGTCTGTGGAGGCAAGCAGAGGGTCAAACACAGGATCAGGCAGCAAAGTCCGTGGAGGCAAGCAGAGGGTCAAACACAGGATCAGGCAGCAAAGTCCGTGGAGGCAAGCAGAGGGTCAAACACAGGATCAGGCAGCAAAGTCCGTGGAGGCAAGCAGAGGGTCAAACACAGGATCAGGCAGCAAAGTCCGTGGAGGCAAGCAGAGGGTCAAACACAGGATCAGGCAGCAAAGTCCGTGGAGGCAAGCAGAGGGTCAAACACAGGATCAGGCAGCAAAGTCCGTTAACAAGCCAGGGGGTC
The DNA here is from genome assembly GCA_028564925.1 of Lithobates sylvaticus. NCBI lineage: Eukaryota > Metazoa > Chordata > Amphibia > Anura > Ranidae > Lithobates > Lithobates sylvaticus. Next base: position 106,788,482 of record CM053036.1, read on the forward strand.
AAACACAGGAGAAGACAGCAACAGTCCGTTTAAACAAGCCAAGGGGTCAGGATACAGGATCAGATCTGGTTTTCACACAGGGGACACACAGGCACTTAGCTGGAAAGACAGACCAGCAAAGTGCCTGTGCGTCAGGCAGCTTTTATAGGCGCCAGTGGACGCTAATTGCGCGCCATGGCGCACAAACGTGCGCCAGTGCGCATGCGCGAGCGCCGGACTGCCGAGCCGCGAGTGCGCATGCACCGGAGAGCCGGGCCGCCGCGCATGTGCACTGGAGAGCGGGCCGCTCGTCCGGCGCTGGGGCCCTGACAGTGCCCCCCCCGAGGGGTGGTCTCTGGACACCCAAACTGGCCATTAATTCAGGGTGCGCCTGATGGAATGCCTGGATCAAACGTGGGGCGTGTAGGTTCCTTGAGGGTTCCCATGAATTGTCCTCGGGAGGGTAACCCTTCCATTTAATCAGGTATTGGAGCTGCCTGCCCTTTTTCCTGCAACTCAGGATTTCCTCCACCTCAAACTCCTTCTCGCCTTCGACTAAAACAGGAGGAGGAGGTGGTTTTTCCCTGCCAGGGAAAGGGCTGGGAGTGGTGGGTTTCGAAAGGGAGGCATGAAAAACAGGATGAATCCTATAACTTGGAGGTAAATCAAGTTCGAAGGCCACAGGGTTTACTATCCTTTTGACCCTGAATTTTTTTTTTTAATTCAGTTTTTTTTTTTATTTTTTTTTATTTTATTCTTTTCTTAACAATACAAGTTATACATTTAAGCATACATTTCATCCCAGATACATAAACTTCTAGCATTCATCTGCCACACCAGCCACCCACTCACCCCCCCCCCAAAAAGACAAAAAAAAAAAAAAAAATAAAATAATATAATAATAATAATAATAATAATAATAATAATAATAAAATAAAAAAATAATAAGAAAAAAAAAAAAAAAAAAAAAAAAGGGAGAATTTTTTCCTCTGCCGCCCCCACCTGTATTCACCTCCTCCAGCCCCCTCAGCCCTCCCCCCATCCTCCCATCCCCTCCAAATATCAACCTCTACCCATGTTGGTTCATCTTTTATTTTCATTATCCCAGGTCTCTACCCATCTTTTCCAAATAGCATCAAATTTGTCTCGACTCCCTCTATGTGTATAAATAAATTCCTCCTTTAATATAGTTTCTTTTATTTGTGTTCTCCATTCTTCAACCGTCGGAGGATATATAGATATCCATTTCTGGGCTATTAGTTTTCGTGCCTGAAATAGGCCTCTCGTCAGTGCGGTATGGATATTTTTTGAGATATTTGGTTCCGCCACTATATTTAATAAGCATAGATTTGGATCTAATAGCATTTCTATTCCTAGTACACTATTTATATTTCGGATTATATCCTGCCAATATCGATGGAGTTTGGGACATCTCCACAACATGTGTATTAAATTAGCCGGTGCGCCACTACATCGAGGGCATAAAGGGGACTCTCTGCGTTTCCACTTAAATAATTTCTCAGGTGTATAGTATGATCTATGCGTAATAAAGATTTGTGTTAGTTTTTGAGTATCCGACAGTGATACCTTTGGGATCGCAGACAAGACCTCCGACCACTGAGCATCAGTCAGTGCTCCCAGGTCTCGCTCCCATTGCTTCCTAGCCGGCACCTCTACCTCTTCCTCAAATTTTTTCTGCATTATCTCATAAATTTTAGATATAAGTCCCTTCTTTTGGTCCCTTTTCTTCAACAGTGTTGTTATTTTGGATTCGTTAAGCATAAATACAGATGTACGGGCCTGGTCATGAAAGGCATGTCTAAGCTGGAGATATTGAAAGAACCTCTGTCTTGGAATCCTAAATTCCTCAGATATTTGCGCAAATGATTTTATATTATCATTCCAAAACAGTTGTTCCACAAATCTCAGCCCCTGAGTTTGCCAAAACCCAAATCCCTCCAATCTCTGTACTTCCTCATAATTTGCGTTATTCCATATTGGTGTATAGGAGGTATAGCCAGCAATACTAGTAATCTTTTTTTATTGCTAGCCATACCTTATTAAATAGTCCGCCTGTTATGAATTTCTTATCTTTTTGAAAAGTTTTTGTCTCTAGTAGGGACATCAATGAGTATCCTTTACCCAGTGGGAGTAATAATGCTTGTATCGGATCATTCTCATCTACTTCTGTCCAGCCATAGAAATGCTGGGTTTGTGAGGCCAAAAAATAATTTTTTGGATGTGGAATAGCGAGTCCCCCCTCATCTTTGGCCAGCATTAAAGTTGTTAGTTTAATACGTGCATATTTTTTCTTCCAGATAAGTTCGCGAAAAAGCGATTCTATCCTTTTAAACCAAAATGCAGCTATCCACATCGGGCAGTTGTGAAAAATATATAATAATTGTGGGGCCCAGATCATCTTTATAAGATTTGCCCTTCCAATCACGGTTAATGGAAGTTTGCACCAGGTCTGACATTTATCTTTGAGCCTAGTCAATAATGGTCTAAGGTTAAGGTCAATATAATCCCCCACTTTCCGTGTTACCTCAATCCCTAAGTACCTAATTCTGTGTTTTATTTGAATTTGTTTAGCACAGTCTGGTAAAGAAGTGTTTACATTATGTAGCGGCATTAACACCGATTTCTCCCAGTTGATGCGAAACCCAGAGAGCTGTCCAAATGCAGATACAAGATTCATGAGTTCCTCTAAGGATTTTGTGGGGTCACTAAGGAAAATTAAGGCATCATCTGCGTACAAAGCTATTTTATCCTCTCTTCCTGCACGTTGGAATCCCTCTATCCCCGCAGACTGTCTGACTGCAGCGGCCAGTGGTTCCACTGCCAATGCAAACAGCAAGGGGGACAGAGGGCAACCCTGTCTAGTCCCCCGGGACAACGGGAAAGCTGGTGACATAGTGTCATTGATCCTCAACTTTGCCCTGGGGTCTTTATATAGTATTTTTAGCCAGGTTATAAAGCCTGGGCCTATGCCAAAGGCAATCAGTACCATCCATAGATATTCCCATTCTACCATGTCAAAAGCCTTCTGAGCATCCAATGACAGGATGGCACCAGCTCCCCCGTTATCCATTGGTAATTGTAGATTCAGAAAGAGCCTACGAATGTTTGTGGCTGCTGATCTGGAGGGGATGAAGCCTGTTTGATCCCTATGGATCAGAGTATCAATGTATCTAGACAATCTATTTGCTAGGACCTTGGCTAGTATTTTAACATCAGATGTAAGGAGAGATATTGGCCGATAAGAGCCAGGCTTTAGTGGGTCTTTATCCGGTTTTAAAATTATAATTATTATTGTTTCCATCATTGATTTAGGGAGTTCCCGTGTGATATATGCTGCATTCAGTACTTCAAGAAGTTCTGGGATCAAGATCTGACCGTATATTTTATATATCTCCACGGGGAGTCCATCCATCCCTGGAGATTTATTGTTTTGAATTTGTCCCACTGCTTCCTCCAACTCTACCATAGTTATAGGGGTATCCAAGGATTCTCTTTCCATTGAATTCAATTTGGGCATAGTTAACTTGTCTAAGAATTGTTCAGTCTTTTCCTTTACATTTAGGATTTCAGATTCATACAACCGTGAATAGAAATCTACAAATATCTTTTGGATACCCTCTGTATCATACTTTACTATCCCCTTTTCGTCTTCAATGGCAACTATACTGGATGGGCCTTCCTGGTTCCGTGCTATCATTGCTAACATATGACCCACCTGTTCCCCCATTTCGTAGTGCTTTTGGTTCTGCATGAATCTAGTATTTTCGGCCTTAGTTATAATCAAATTTTTATATAGCATCTGTACGTCCTGCCATGCTCTAAATTTCTCCTCATTAGAATCTAATATGTAGTCTTGTTCGGTCTGCTTAACTCTTTGGGTTATCTCTTCCTCCCGCTGTCTTGTGGCTAGTTTAATTTTAGATATTTCTTTAATTATTAAGCCTCTGAGGTATGCTTTCATTGTATCCCACACCATTAACGCTGAAGCTGAGCCCTTATTATCTCCAAAAAAGCCCATTAGCAGATGTTTTATTTTACTACTCTCTGGAATCAGGGACAGCCACTGTGGATTAACTTTCCACATTGGCCGGATCAACTGTTCCGTCCACTCTAAAGTCAAAGTTAATGGGGAGTGGTCCGAGATTCCCCTTGATTCGTACTGAATTGTTTTGACTAATTGGAGAAAATGACCATTTCCCAAAGCCATGTCGATTCTGGATAATGATCTATATGTACTTGAGTAGCATGAGTATTCTTTACTATCCGGGTATCTTACTCTCCATACATCTGATAGACCCATCTCTTGTATCTGGTTGGCCCATCTTGTGGTCTTTCCCCCTCCATTACTCTTTTTGTTGCTATGTCTGTCCAGCTCTTCATTTAATACATTATTGAAGTCCCCAATTATCACTGTAGGAACATCAGGCCATTGCGCCATCTTTTCAAAAACCTTTTTTAACACATCGTCCTTATATGGTGGGGGAATATACACATTTACCAAGAGGATTATTCTATCATTTATGGAGCATAACAACATTAAATATCGGCCAATCGGGTCTTTAATACACTGCCTACAGGTAAACCTAATAGAGTTTGAGATCAAAATACTAACTCCACGGGAGTATGTTGAGTATATAGCATGAAATCCATGTTTATATTTAAATTTATCAAACATTTTGTCATCCTCCTTCCCCTTATGTGTCTCCTGCAGGCAGATTATTGCGGGATCATAGAATTCAATTAGTTCTTTTACCGCGCTTCTCTTTCTGTTATCCCCCAATCCTCTGACATTCCAAGACATCACTTTAATTTTACTTGTCATTTTGCGTTAAAATAAAAAGTAAAGACAAGAATAAAGAATAAAGAGTAAGAGTTTTTTGGGGTATAACCGTAATCCCTGAAGGATAGAAGACGGGGGAGAGAGAAGGCCAGGAGGAGGAGGAGGAGGAGGAGGAGCAGGAGGAGGAGGAAGAGGAAAAAGGAGGAAGGAAAAAGAAAAAAAAAAAAAAGAAAAAAAAAAAAAAAATAAAAAAAAAAAAAAAAAAAAAAAAAAAAAATGGGGGAGCCCACCCACACACACCCACCCACCCCCTTATAACCACCCCCCTCCCCAACCCTGTTTCACTCCATAAAATCCTACTACTTCCATCCCCCCCTCCCCCCTCCCAACTCACTTCAATCTGTATCTGGACACTATCATCCCAAGCTGAAAGTCCCTCCCTAGTGGGGGGAGAATCAGCTACAACAACATACTTCTTGTCCACACGGGACCCATACTGGGGGCCCACTGTAGCCATTTCCAACGTTACGGCTGTACCATGTAAATACCCAGGTGGGGCAGGAGGACTGGCCCCCCCCCCCCCCCCCCCCGCCTCCCTGGTAAAAAAAAAAAAAAAAAAAAAAAAAAAAAAGACTACAGGTAGACTCTGAAGGTGAAAAATCCCCCTCTCATCTGACTCCATCTTATCTACTCTTCAATAATTATGCCTAAGCTATTCCTTTCTTCCATCCAGCCATGTACTAACTGCGTCGGGTGTATCAAAAAATTGAACTCCATCCCGATCTGTAATACGTAATTTTGACGGAAACAACATTGCATATTTAATCTTTAGTGAAAATAATCGCCGTTTGACATCCTTAAATTTCGCCCTCTGCTTCTGTACTTCCACCGAAAAATCCGGATAGAAGGATACTTTATGGCCCTTATGCTCAATGTTGCCTCTCTGTCTTGCTTTAGACAATATATTATCTCTATCTTGGCAATTCAATAATCTAATAATAATTGGCCTGGGTCTATCTCCGGTGGAAGCGGCGCGGCTTCTTATGCGATGTGCTCGTTCTATTGCAAACGTTTTAGAGAAGCCTTCCACCCCGAAAATGTCCATTAACCATTTTTCAAAAAATGTAACAGCTGATTGGCCTTCTTCTTGTTCCGGTAGACCTAGTATGCGGACATTATTGCGTCTTTGTCTATTCTCCATTTCTTCCATTCTTTGATTTTGATCCCTTGTCTGTGTTTTTATCAAATGTGTATCCTTTTTTATCAACGGTATTGAGTCCTCCAATTCTCCTACTCTTGTTTCCACCGCAGTAGTTTTTTCACATATTTTCTGATTCTCATATCTCATAGTTGCAATGTCTCCTTTTAGTTCTAACATCTGATTTGTTAATGATAACAGTGAATTATTACAAGCCTGTACTGCCATAAGAACGTCCCTCAAGGTTGGTTCCACCATTACCAGGGGGGTTGGGGTACTACAGCGTATATTTACGTCTTTATTTATTTGTTTTTCATCCATTTGTCTGTTCATCTCGTCATCTGGTGTTTCTGTGCATCCAGTGGGGTCTGTTATTGATATCCCAGACGTATTTGCAGTCGATCTCCCCTTCAACCCCCATGAGACTCGTGGGATTCGAGATGTCTGTACTGTTTCATGCTCCTTCTGCCAATTTTCCATTGTGTCCAAGTTTACCACTGGTTCACCACTTTCTTGCAAAATTAGTTTTGCTGGGTTGAGGGGGTCTATTCCTTGGGTAGCCAGGTTTCCTATAGGCCCCTTTTTCAGCTCTTTCTGACTTTTCATGGATTCTTTTTTATCTGGGCCTACTGTATAGGACTCCTCCTGGGTTTTCAATGCTTTCTCCATTTCTGCTTCCTGTTCCCTCCTCCTTTGCCGTGTCATATTCCACTAATCTCCTTAAAAAAGAAGGAGGGGCAGGATCAACTATCAATCGATCTACAACTCTGTAAAGTTTTTAGTGGTTATAGTTCATGCCACATAGCATTTGTTCATTTGATAATAGTGAACTGTGTTAGCTAACTGTTAGCAATTTATTACATTTAAACACTTATCATTTCAACAGTTTAGTGACAGATTGTGGTTGTCCCCTGTTGAATGAAGTCCATTAGCAGCTTTTTAGGAGTGGCAGTAGTTTATCAGCTGTTCACAATGCTAACGGCTTGGTATGATTAGTCTCCTTTAGCTCATTCCTCAATATTTCCCTTATTTAATGGCAATTAGACATGTCTTTATATACAAGCAGGACACATGTCACCATCAGCCGTTGAAACTCTGGTCATATAACTTTCACTCAGCAGTTAGTGAAAAATAAAACAGTCCATCAGCATGCCGAGTTTGTTTATAAATTGTCAGCAGTTGTTTTGTTAATAGTATCCAATTCACAATTGATACTTTACACATCAGTTTATAGTTGATAACTATTTAGATCTGTATATCCGTAAATATCAACAATTCCACAATACTATCCAGTTAGCTGTTATCAGTATCCACAGCAAAATTAACAATAATTCAATTACTGGTGTCAGTCTTTGAGATCAAAACCAACACATTTAGTTGGAGAATTTGGTAGAAAACCAGATCATTTTATGGCATTTGTATAAGTCTTTTATATGTAGCAGTAGCAACAATGTAGCATGTCTTTGAGCAGTCCAAAAAAAATATTTAGTTACAGTTTGTCACTTTTAGCAGAGATAGCAGAAAGACAGCAGTGCATTAATTTGTTAAAGCAGCAGTTTGCCAGTTTTTGATAGTATATGACAGGCTTTGGTAGAAAACCAGATAATTTTATGGCATTTGTATGAGGGTTTTATATGTAGCAGTAGCAACAATGTAGCATGTCTTTGATCAGTCCAAAAAAATATTTAGTTACAGTTTGTCACTTTTAGCAGAGGTAGCAGAAAGACAGCAGTGCATTAATTTGTTAAAGCAGCAGTTTGCCAGTTTTTGATAGTATATAACAGGCTTTGGTAGAAAACCAGATAATTTTATGGCATTTGTATGAGGCTTTTATATGTAGCAGTAGCAACAATGTAGCGTGTCTTTGAGCAGTCCAAGAAAATATTTGGTTACAGTTTATCACATTTAGCAGAGGTAGCAGAGAGACAGCAGTGCATTAATTTTTTAAAGCAGCAGTTTGCCAGTTTTTGATAATATATGACATCTGACAGTATTGCGATACGCTGCTAAAACAGTTTAGTAATTTAGCAGTTTTTATGGCACTAGAATGTAGCAGTATATGGCAGCAGAGTATCAGTGCGATAAAATGCTGAGTTAAATGTTTAGCAGTTTGGCAGTTTTTAGTAATGTATGGCAGTATATGGCAGCATAAGGTAGTGTTAAATACTATGCAGCAAATCTTTTAAATAGTCCAGAGACAAAGTGAGTATACAGAGTCCTTGAAGAAAGTGAGAGAGGATAAAACACTTACCACAGCTGCCACTGCTTTTATCTTCCTTGTTTCTCCAGAGAAGACAGGTGCCTACTATTACTGATAAGAGCTGATATCATGACTTCTGATGCCCCAGATATTGCATTTAATAGCCATATAGCCACACTCATGAGCCAGTGAACTTTTAGCTGAGGCTTCAGATTGCTTCAAATTTCTATAAGCCAGGGGGGGATATCAACAGGTATTCAGTGTTTTTTTTTTTTTTTTTTTTTTTTCCTCCTGTATTACTCAGAAACTCCTCCGCTCACCCATACAGCCCAGCATGCAGAGATGTCTTGACCTCAGGTATGGCAGGCACAGCAGGGGGAACAGCAGAGGAAACAAACAGCCAAGGTAGGGGTAGACCAAAGCTTGTCCATACCCAGACAAGCAGATGGGATATAGTGCGTCCTTGCTCCTTCACTCCTCCACCTCTCTGCTCCTCTGTGCCATCACTTTCCTTGATAGATTATGGTGAATAAATTTAGCTGCTTTAGCGGCTTTTAGATGATCTCCTTCCCCAGCTTCTCATCTCATCTCATCTCCTCCACACCACACTACAAATCAGCGATCTCAGCAAACTCAGTGTCGGCTTCCACATGGAGTAGAAATGTAGGAAGCAGGGAGTATCAGGTGTCAGGTGTCAGGAGTCAGAGCTCTACCTGAATGATTGCAGTACATCCTGGAGCAGGCAGATCACCGCCTACTCACCCTCCCTCACATCAGAACGTGCCTACGCCCCCTTGCATAATTCTTTCCAAAACTTTGACGTAAACTGGGTACCTCTGTCAGACGTGATGCTCTTGGGCACCCCATGAAGTCGTACGATTTCCTTGAAGAATACGTCAGCCGTGGTGGAGGCGGACGGAGTACCCACCAGAGGAATAAAATGTGCCATCTTAGAGAGCCGGTCCACGATAACAAGAATGGTGGTGTATCCCCTGGAAGGGGGTAACTCCACGATAAAGTCCATGGAGACTTCTGCCCAAGGGCGATCCGGGATGGGTAGTGGTCTTAGTAGCCCCCAGGATTTGGTCTTAGGTCCTTTGCTGCGCTGGCAAGGGACGCAGGAGGCGACATAGTCCTTACAGTCCTGCCTCCAGCCTGGCCACCAAAAGGAACGAGAGATAAGCTCCGAGGTTTTCCTGGAACCAAAATGGCCTGCCAACTTGTGGTCATGGAAGGTTTCAAGTACAAGAGGCCTTACCCCAAGGGGGACGAAGATCTTTTCCCCAGACCACAGAAGATCATCGTGCTTGGCCAGAGAGAGGTTGGTAGGGGCCTGGTCATGTTCAGTAGCAGTTTTGATCGTAGTCATAAGATCCGCCGGAGTAAGTAGGCCGAAGTTTTGTGGGGTTAAGATAGTGCCGGGTTTGGTTTCTTGGGGAGACTCTAGGAACATGCGAGAGAGCGCATCGGCCTTTCCGTTCTTGGAGCCTGGTCTATAGGCGATGAGGAAATTAAATCTCGAAAAGAAGAGGGCCCACCTAGCCTGCCTGGGTCTCAGTCGTTTGGCTGTCCTGAGATACTCGAGATTCTTATGGTCGGTCCAAACCATAACAGGGTGAGATGCCCCCTCCAAGAGGTACCGCCACTCTTCAAGGGTAAATTTAATGGCTAGCAGTTCCCTATCCCCCACATCATAATTCCTCTCTGGCGGGCTCAGCTTTCGGGAGGCAAAGGCCACCGGGTGAAGGAGGGCCTTGGCGCCCTGGCGCTGGGAGAGGATGGCACCGAGAGCAGTTTCGGAAGCATCCACCTCCAGAACAAAGGGCAATGCGGGGTCTGGGTGCCGTAAGATCGGGGCGGAGGAGAACAAGGACTTCAACCGGGCGAAGGCCGCCTGGGCTTCTGGGGACCAACTGAACCGACTGTGTTGGTGGGTGAGTAGGGTGATTGGTGCCACAATGGAGGAGAAGCCCACGATAAATCTCCGATAAAAGTTGGCAAACCCGATAAACCTCTGAACTCCCTTTTTATCTTTGGGGGCCGGCCAATCTTGAATGGCTTGCACTTTTTGTGGGTCCATGGCGACCCCATTGGTAGAGATGACAAATCCCAGGAACTGTACAGTGGACTTTTCGAACTCACATTTCTCTGCCTTGAGGTAGAGTTTGTGTTGCCTGAGGATGGTGAGGACTATTTTAACGTGCGTTCGGTGGAGTTCAGGAGTGGCAGAGAAAATGAGTATATCATCCAGATAGACCACTAGGAAGTCATCCAGGTATCTCCGGAAAATGTCATTCACTAAGTGTTGGAATGTCGCCGGGGCATTACAGAGCCCGAACGGCATTACAAGGTACTCGTAGTGCCCGAACCTTGATCTAAAAGCGGTCTTCCACTCATCACCCGCCCTGATCCGTATGAGATTGTAGGCCCCTCGGAGGTCAAGTTTAGAGAAGATCTGTGCGGACCGGAATCGCTGGAACAGTTCGGGGATGAGGGGAAGAGGGTACCTGTTCTTAATGGTAATTTTATTGATTTCTCTGTAGTCGATACAGGGCCTCAGTGAGCCGTCCTTTTTCTCAACAAAGAAGATGCCGGCTCCCGCTGGCGAAGAGGAAGGACGGATGAACCCTTTGGCCAGGTTCTCATCAATGTAGGTTTTGAGAGTTGCCAACTCGGCTTCGGACAGAGGAAAAATACGGTCGAAAGGGACCGCAGCACCGGGCAAGAGATCTATGCGACAGTCATAGGGTCGGTGAGGTGGCAGGCGGTCGGCCTGTTGTTTGTCAAAAACTTTCCTAAATTCCAGGTAGACAGGTGGGACGTGTTTCAGGCTGTCGGGTACTGGTACTAGGGCCGAGCAGGAAGCCAGGGTAGAGGAGGAGCAGTTTTGGGAACAGTATTGGGAGGGGAAGGAGACCTCCTTCGTCCGCCAGTTAATCAGGGGTTCATGTGCCTGCAACCAAGGGAGCCCCAAGATGATGGGGAACATGGGAGACGGAATGATATCCAAGCGGAGGAGCTCTTTATGGCCAGAATCGGTGGTGACAAGAATGGGGCTGGTTTCAAAAGTGATCAAGCCGGAGCGCGGAAGGGATCCATCGGCTAGGTGAACCTGGAGGCACTGCTTCTTGGGGACAAGGGGAAGCTGGAGCCGGGCAGCGAGGGAGGAATCCAAGAAGCAGCTGCAGGCCCCGGAATCAATTATGGCCGGGAGGCGGACCTCCTTTCCCGTTAACTGCAAAGAGATAAAGAGGATAATGTAAGTTTGGGACAGACCGGAAACCTGGTAGTTAAAGTTAAGCTTGGGAAGGGACTTACTAGGCCTAATGGGGCAGGTGCGAAGGTAGTGCCCGGAACCTCCGCAATAAAGGCACAGGTTGGCCTGCCGCCTGTGTAAACGCTCTTCTGGGGTTAGAGGGGCACGGACCAGGCCTAACTGCATGGGTTCAATTCTGGGAGAGGCCGCAGGTGGCGTATGGAATGAAGGCTGGGCAGGACTCGGCTTGGGTAACATCCAACTGGGACGAGGTGTCTGGAAACGTTCAGCGCGGCGTTCACGCAAGCGCCTGTCAATCTTGGTGACTGCTTGTATGAGGTCCTCCAGAGATTCCGGGACATCGATCCGGGCAAGTTCATCCTTAAGGGTGTCGGAAAGTCCTTGGCGGAACTGATATTTGAGGGCCGGCCCATTCCAGCCGGTGTCGGCTGACCACTTTCTGAATTCAGCAGTGTAGTCTTCGACCGGCCTCCGGCCTTGGGAGAGGTTGTGCTGGGTGGTTTCAGCGGTGGCCCCCTTCTGGGGATCGTCGTAAAGCTGACCCATGCTCTCAAAAAAAGTGTCTACTGAGTTCAACACAGGATCCCTCTGTTCCATGAGGCTATGGGCCCACGCCTGGGGTTCCTCGGCCAGGAGAGAGATGATGAACCCCACTTTCACCACTTCAGAGGAGAAGGTTCTGGGCTGCAGGGCCAGGTACAGGGTGCAGGCATTCTTAAATGCCCTGAATCTCTTGCGGTCGCCAGAGAAACGTTCAGGTGTAGGCACCCTAGGTTCAGGGGAGGCCACGACCACTGTTGGGTTGATGGGAGCTGCCGACGGGGGAACCCCGCTGATGGTGGCTGAGTTGCCGGCTGCAGGGGCAGATGGCCCGGTCAGTTGCTGTAGGCGGCTGTCAATTTGGGTGTAGCCCATTTGTAGTTTTTGGACAGCCTCAGTAAGTGCTGCCATCTGCTGACACAGGATCTCAAGGGGAGAACACGCTCTGTCGGTCTCGGACATGGCTGGTCTGTACTATCAGAAACGTACTTACCGAGACCAAGATGCTGAGAGCGGTTCACCCTTGCGACCCGGCGCAATCTGCCCCCTGGAGGTGAGACAGGGAACAAACGGCACCAGGAGGCACAGGTTACCTCCGGCAGGTGGACGGAACTGGTGGGATGCCCGGAGGAGATGAGGACCTGGCCTGGGCAGACCGGCAGATGGCAGGAAGGAGAGGCAGGAGCCCAAACACCTGGCTGAGGGACTGACACCGGTCACTGAGCAGTCAGCAGCTACGTAAGTCCGGAGAGCAGGCCGGGGGTCAAACACAGGTTTAATGGTAAGTCTGTGGAGTCAAGCAGAGGGTCAAACACAGGATCAGGCAGCAAAGTCCGTGGAGGCAAGCAGAGGGTCAAACACAGGATCAGGCAGCAAAGTCCGTGGAGGCAAGCAGAGGGTCAAACACAGGATCAGGCAGCAAAGTCCGTGGAGGCAAGCAGAGGGTCAAACACAGGATCAGGCAGCAAAGTCCGTGGAGGCAGCAGAGGGTCAAACACAGGATCAGGCAGCAAAGTCCGTTAACAAGCCAGGGGGTCAAACACAGGAGAAGACAGCAACAGTCCGTTTAAACAAGCCAAGGGGTCAGGATACAGGATCAGATCTGGTTTTCACACAGGGGACACACAGGCACTTAGCTGGAAAGACAGACCAGCAAAGTGCCTGTGCGTTAGGCAGCTTTTATAGGCGCCAGTGGACGCTAATTGCGCGCCCTGGCGCACAAACGTGCGCCAGTGCGCATGCGCGAGCGCCGGACTGCCGAGCCGCGAGTGCACAAACGTGCGCCAGTGCGCATGCGCGAGCGCCGGACTGCCGAGCCGCGAGTGCGCATGCGCCGGAGAGCCGTATGTGCCGCCGCGCATGCGCACTGGAGAGCGGGCCGCTCGTCCGGCGCTGGGGCCCTGACAGGCTGATGGGGGAGGTGATATAAGGAAAGAGGAAGGACCGCCTCTTCCTCTTCTGACGCAGGGATCACAGAGAGAGGAGACACCTGTGCGGACCGGGACTGCTGAAGGCCTGAAGCCTGGCCTTGCAGCAGACAGAGAGAGACTCTCACCTCATTGTCAGCCTGAGCAGAGCGGAGCCTTTTGCCTGAGAACGGCCGGTCAGAGGGAGGACCGGAGCGCAGGGGCTGTGACGGACGAGGCCGGACGCCGCCAGTGGAGATCCCGGAGCTGAGGACGGTATCCGGAGTGGTGAGCAAGCTGAAAAGCTCATCTTGCACTGTTATTTCACTTTATGCCTATTGAACTGCCAAGGCAAATTTACCTCAGAGCAGAAGATTGTTCTTTCTTGTGGATTACAAACACACCATTTAAAGCTACATGTGCACCATCTCTACAGTTCTTGTGCCGGTGAAGAATACTGTGTTCTCCCAAGGACTGAGCTCTATTACTAGGGATCAGGCCTGGTCCGTTAGATAGTCGCAGTTAGATTTGTTGCACCTCAGAGGTGCATAGCAGACGGTCGCTACACGTGGCGCTCCGTTCCCCATTGCTGTACAAACACATACAGTGGTGTGAAAAAGTGTTTGCCCCCTTCCTCATTTCCTGTTCCTTTGCATGTTTGTCACACTTAAGTGTTTCGGAACATCAAACCAATTTAAACAATAGTCAAGGACAACACAAGTAAACACAAAATGCAATTTGTAAATTAAGGTGTTTATTATTAAAGGTGAAAAAAAATCCAAACCATCATGGCCCTGTGTGAAAAAGTGATTGCCCCCTAAACCTAATAACTGGTTGGGCCACCCTTAGCAGCAACAACTGCAACCAAGCGTTTGCGATAACGTGCAATGAGGCTTTTACAGCGTCCTGGAGGAATTTTGGCCCACTCATCTTTGCAGAATTGTCCTAATTCAGTTACATTAGAGGGTTTTCGAGCATGAACGGCCTTTTTAAGGTCATACCACAACATCTCAATAGGATTCAGGTCTGGACTTTGGCTAGGCCACTCCAAAGTCTTCATTTTGTTTTTCTTCAGCCATTCGGTGGTGGACTTGCTGGTGTGTTTAGGATCATTGTCCTGCTGCAGAACCCAAGTTCGTTTCAGCTTGAGTACACGAACAGATGGTCGGACATTCTCCTTCAGGATCTCTTGGTAGACAGCAGAATTCATAGTTCCTTTTATCACGGCAAGTCTTCCAGGTCCTGAAGCAGCAAAACAGCCCCAGACCATCACACTACCACCACCATATTTTACTGTTGGTATAATGTTCTTTTTCTGAAATGCAGTGTTCCTTCTACGCCAGATATACTTGGACACACACCTTCCAAAGAGTTTCACTTTTGTCTCATCGGTCCACAGAATGTTGTCCCAAAAGTCTTGGGGATCATCAAGATGTGTTGTGGAGAAATTGAGACGAGCTTTGATGTTCTTTTTGCTCAGCAGTGGTTTTCTCCTTGGAACTCTGCCATGCAGGCCATTTTTGCCCAGTCTTTTCCTGATGGTGGAGGCATGAACGCTGACCTTAACTGAGGCAAGTGAGGCCTGCAGTTCCTTGGACGTTGTTGTGGGGTCTTTTGTGACCTCTTGGATGAGTCGTCGCTGCGCTCTTGGGGTAATTTTGGGCGGCCGGCCACTCCTGGGAAGGTTCACCACTGTTCCATGTCTTCGCCATTTGTGGATAATGGCTCTCACTGTGGTTCGCTGGATTCCCAAAGCTTTGGAAATGGCTTTATAACCCTTTCCAGACTGATAGATCTCAATTACTTTCTTTCTCAATTGTTCCTGAATTTCTTTGGGTCTCGGCATGATGTGTAGCTTTTAAGGATCTTCTGGTGGACCTTACTGTGTCAAGCAGCTCCTATTTAAGTGATGCCTTGATTGTGAACAGGTGTGGCAATAATCAGGCCTGGGTGTGGCTAGAGAAATTGAACTCAGGTGTGGACAACCACAGTTATAGTATGTTTTAACAAGGGGGGCAATCACTTTTTCACACAGGGCCATGATGGTTTGGATTTTTTTTCACCTTTAATAATAAACACCTTCATTTACAAATTGCATTTTGTGTTTACTTGTGTTGTCCTTGACTATTGTTTAAATTGGTTTGATGTTCCGAAACACTTAAGTGTGACAAACATGCAAAGGAACAGGAAATGAGGAAGGGGGCAAACACTTTTTCACACCACTGTATATGTGTACATGTTATAGTGCATATTGCAGGGACCTGCTCATGTGTTGTAAGTCAAATGTTGATGCATGTTACCATTTCTTTTCATACTGCCAAAGTAAAGACAGTTATTTTTCAGCCAGCAGTCTGCCTGTGAGTTTGAGTCCATTACACTTAGAGTATAAGTGATATTTATATGTGCATACATATACACCTGTTGGTTAACTGTGCCAGAGTGGGTAGAGCAGATTGCCGGGGGGGTTGGTGGAGCTGTACTCAGGGACCCAAATCAAACTTGCGGCCCTCTTAATTGGGGGTATCGCTACACGTGGGGGCTCGTAATCCGGGATCCTGAGACAGCGGGAAAACCCGCCAGAAGGTACCGGCATGGACCCGATAGAAGTGGGACGGTGGTACACAATATGGGGCACTGATCCAGCCGCAGCAGCAGTCATTGAACTGCCAGGGATATGGCAGGAAGAGGCAGTCAAGCAGCTCATAATGTCCCTATCCCCAGGCCACAAATCACGGATAATGGACATGAGAAATGATGCCGGGTGTACGTAAGCCTTGGTAGAATGGAGAAGTGAGACCCCAGAGCAGTTCAGGAGCCAAAGCATACAAGCACTGGATGGTCAGACCTATCAATTGCTGCATGCACTGCCGCGCAAGGGAGACTGTTTTCCAATGAAAACTATGCTATCCCCCGAAGGCGGAAGAGCAGAAAGACACAGAGAGTCCCACACCTGTGAAAACCACTCTTAGTGCAGAACTGTGCGCTGTCCTAGGGGAGATTGTGACTCAGTGCAGAAGAGACCCCGGGGACTACCCGATGTCGGGATACAGGAAACTCCGGATGTTTTCAGGGAGGAAACCTGTACCCTCGGGGGAAGAGGGATTTGAAGAGTGGTTAGATGGTGCCACACAGGCCTTGGAAGAATGGGAAGTCCCAGAAGGTAGAAAGAAGCAAAGGATTGTTGAGAGCCTAAAAGGGCCTGCCTTAGAGGCCATACGCAACCTGAAGACAAGCAAGAAAGATTGCACTGCCCAGGATTACCTAGACATCCTGGAGAGTGTGTTTGGTGGGACAGAGAAAATTACGGAGCTTACCTATCAACTGGAACACTGTTACCAGAAGACAGGGGAGAAGCTGTCGGAGTATATAGGACGTATAGACAAGATCCTGCATAGGAATTATCCTGAAGAAGGGGATAGATCCGGGGAAAGTAGACGAAGCCCGTGCTCAGCAAGTGATGAGAGGAGCCCAACCCCTAGACCCTGTTGCACTAGTACTACGCACCCGACAGGATGGGAAGAGCCTGGACTACCCCGATCTCATTTGGATGGTCAGAGAGGAAGAGGCCATGTTGGAAGAGAAACGGGAAAAACAGACGATGGGGTCTACAAAACTTCCAGTGGCCACGGTCAGGTTGGCCTTAACCCCTGAAAGAGAGACAGAAGTAGATGCCCTGAAGATGCAGATGTCCCAGATGATGGAGATACTGACATCTCTGGTGGCGAAAGAGACGCCCAGTCCCAAGAAAGAAGCAAGCAGGAGGGAATTATTTCCAACTGTTTCAGCACCAGCATCCCCACCTGACTGGGGAGAGATGATCTGTTTTAACTGTGGGGGAATTGGCCATATTGCAGCTGTATGTTCCAGTCCCAAGAGGAAGAAAACAGATAGCCGCCAGCCGGCGGGAAACTCCAGAGGGCCCCGGTGAAGGAGTCAACCGGGTGCCCATCACCTTCAGTGAGCTCCAAGAAGAATAACAGGAAAAGAAAGCGAGGAGATCAAACCCCTCGGAAGGAACCCAGGGTTCCGCAACCAAGATACACCCCAGAGAGAGGGGGCAAGACCCCTCCGAAGAGGCACAGCACTCCCAAGCGAGAACCTTTAAAAATGAGAGATAACAATGTCCCTCAGCGGGTTCGTACTCCCATAGCGAGGGAGAAAATTAATGCATACCAGGCTCAGGAAAGAATAAAGCGCAAATCTAGTTGGAAAGAAAAGAGTCCAAAGAAGAGGACAGCATCAACTCGGCCCTACCCAGAAGAGCTGGTTGGTCCATCTCCTACTGTACCCATCCAAGTGGAAGGAGTATACACACAGGCCCTCCTAGACACTGGAGCACAAGTGACCTTATTGTACAGGGACTTCTATGACAGATACCTGAGTCATCTGCCCATTCAGAAGATAGAGGAGCTGGAGATATGGGGACTGGGAACTCAGAGTTTCCCCTACGACGGCTACCTACCCATACGATTGACCTTTGACCCATCCGTGGCTGGAAAGGCTGAAGTGTTTGATACCCTGGCAGTTGTGTGCCCCCGCCCGCCAGGAACCAGCAAGACTTCCCTGATCATAGGGACGAACACGGATCTAGTCAGAAGGCTCCTGACCCCCCTTGTACAGAAGCAGAATCATTCGGCTCCCAAGATCCATCCCATGCTGAAGGCGGCCTACCAGCGGTTGGTCCTAGAGCAGAAGACCCCAAGTGAGGGGATGAGAGAGGTGTGGAGACTTGGAAGAGAAGGAGTGGTGCTACAGCCCGGAGAGGTAGCCTGCCTCAGGGCCACGGTGAAGCTTAATTGGGAGCCGCCTGGCCCCTTTGTTATGCTGGAATCTGACCCAATGGAGGGTCATTCAGGCCTGGAAGTGATACCGGAAGTGATCCCATTCAAGGCACTGAAGAAGGCTAGAGGAAGAGTCCCAGTCAGTGTGAGGAACCCCACGGAGCGGCCCGTGGAGATCCCTGCCAGGATGCTGTTTGGACAGGTGAGTCCTGCTGTCCCAGTTGGCTGGTCAGAAGTGAAGGGGGCGGGTAAAGGAGAAGATGTTTGGAAGAAACTCTCCATGGAAAACCCAAACCTACCTGGAGCTTGGAAGGAGAGAGCCAAGGCCCAGCTGACCAGATGGGAGAAGATTTTCTCTAAAGATGAGTTTGATGTGGGGTGTGCGAGGAGTGCCACCCATCGAATCCGCATGCAAGAGGACAAGCCATTCAGAGAGAGAGTAAGGCGGGTCCCGCTATCAGATCTGGAGGATCTGAGGGAGCAGCTTGCGGAACTGAAGAAGACGGGAGTGATTCGGGAGTCCAGAAGCCCCTATGCCTCCCCAATAGTGGTGGTCAGGAAGAAGAATGGGTCGTTGAGGCTTTGCATTGACTACAGAACTCTCAACAGGAGGACCATTCCTGATCAGTACACCACGCCAAGGATAGAGGATGCCTTACAGAGTTTATCTGGAGCTAAGTGGTTCAGTGTGATGGACCTCAAGAGTGGGTACTATCAAATTCCCATGCATCCAGAAGATAGAGAAAAGACTGCCTTCATAACCCCAGTAGGGTTCTTTGAGTTCAACAGGATGCTTCAGGGCCTGTCTGGAGCTCCTGCTACCTTTCAACGCCTCATGGAAAGGACTGTTGGAGACATGAACCTCATAGAAGTCCTTGTGTACCTGGACGATGTCATTGTCTTTGGAAGAACTTTGGAAGAACATGAAGCCAGATTGGAGAAAGTATTGAGAAGGCTCAGTGAAGAGGGACTCAAACTTTCCCCCGAGAAGTGCCGGTTCTATCAGTCTTCTGTGAACTATCTGGGACACATAGTGTCTGAAAAAGGAGTGGCTACAGACCCTGAGAAGTTGGAGGCAGTTACTTCGTGGCCAAGACCCACAACCGTCACGAACTTCGATCTTTCTTGGGGTTCTGCTCCTACTACCGAAGGTTTGTGGATGGGTTTGCCCGCATTGCAAAACCCCTAAACGAGCTGCTCAAGACAGAAGGAGAGGAAGATGGATTGGGGCCTAGGAAGCCCGGTGAATCGGTTCAAGACCAATGGAACTCAAGGTGTGAAGAGGCTTTCAGAACCTTGAAGAGGAGTCTCACCACAGCTCCAGTTTTTGCCTATGCTAACCCCACTAGACCGTATGAGCTACATGTTGATGCCAGCCATGAGGGCCTAGGTGGAGTACTCTACCAGGAGTATGAAGATCAGCTACGACCAGTGGCCTATGTGAGCCGGAGCCTGACCCCCTCAGAGAAGAACTACCCCACCCACAAGTTGGAGTTCTTAGCCCTCAAATGGGCAGTAGTTGACAAACTAAAGGACTATCTTTATGGGGCAGAATTTACTGTAAAAACGGATAACAACCCCTTGACCTATCTATTCACCACCGCCAAGCTGGATGCAACTGGACACAGATGGTTGGCGGCGTTGTCTGGATTCAATTTCAGCCTCAAGTACAGGCCAGGGGCTGGATATAGGGATGCAGATGCCCTGTCCCGAAGATCCCATGTCATGGTCGATGATTGGGAAGACTGGACTCAAGTGGCCCCAGAAGGAGTGCGAGCCCTTTGTCAGGAGACTGAACTCCAAGCTGGAGGAGGATCCAGAGCGGAAGAGATAGGAGTTACCACAGTGGGAGTCCCAAAATGCTACTGTGGGGTAACTCGACTAGAAGAAGAGTGCCTACCGAAGCTGTCCAAGAAAGAGTTAAGGTGTGACCAATTGGAAGACCCCATGGGGAAATTGGTCCTGGAAGCATTGGAAAACAAGAGTCCAGAGGGACTCCGACTTCACCCTTCCAAAGAGGCTCGCCTACTGAGGAGAGAGTTGGATAAATTACAGGTGCATCAGGGGGTGGTCTACCGAAGGGGCCCCTCTGATAGCCCAGAAGATAAGTGGCAGCTGTTTCTCCCCGAAAAGCATCGAGAGACTGTGCTGATTGCCTTACATGACCAGCATGGTCACTTGGGAGCAGAGAGAACCTTCCAACTTGTCAGAGACCGGTTTTATTGGCCCTGCATGAGGGCCGAAGTGGAGGAGTATTGCCATTCCTGTGCACGATGCATCCAGAGGAAAACTTTACCCCATCAAGCTGCCCCAATGGGCCATCTACAGAGTCAAGGCCCAATGGATCTGGTATGCATTGATTTTCTCTGCCTCGAACCCGATTTGAGTGGATTGGGAAATGTTCTGGTGATAACCGACCATTTCACCCGTTATGCCCAGGCATTCCCAACCAAGGACCAGAAGGCTTCCACAGTGGCCAAAGTGGCCAGCTTACTCTCTGGCACAGTTAGACAGGTCGCCCTCACTGAAGCGACCTGTAGACAGGACAGCTCCCCATCCTATGATAATTGGTGGGAAGCTCCTCTGTCTGAATTATGTGAACGTGTTGTTTCAAAGAAAGCTTGTAGATTGAACAGTGTCTTTGGGGACCAAAGATTCAAAGTGGGGGGAGTGTGTAGCGGGGTTGTTCCCCTTTTAGGGGATAAGACTACAATTCCCATAATTCCCCAGGCTCCCGGGAGGATGGTTGTTTCCGCCCGAGAGGCTGATGGGGGAGGTGATATAAGGAAAGAGGAAGGACCGCCTCTTCCTCTTCTGACGCAGGGATCACAGAGAGAGGAGACACCTGTGCGGACCGGGACTGTTGAAGGCCTGAAGCCTGGGCCTTGCAGCAGACAGAGAGAGACTCACACACCTCATTGTCAGCCTGAGCAGAGCGGAGCCTTTTGCCTGAGAACGGCCGGTCAGAGGGAGGACCGGAACGCAGGGGCTGTGACGGACGAGGCCGGACGCCACCAGTGGAGGTCCCGGAGCTGAGGACGGTATCCGGAGTGGTGAGCAAGCTGAAAAGCTCATCTTGCACTGTTATTTCACTTTATGCCTATTGAACTGCCAAGGCAAATTTACCTCAGAGCAGAAGATTGTTCTTTCTTGTGGATTACAAACACACCATTTAAAGCTACATGTGCACCACCTCTACAGTTCTTGTGCTGGTGAAGAATACTGTGTTCTCCCAAGGACTGAGCTCTATTGTTAGGGATCAGGCCTGGTCCGTTAGATAGTCGCAGTTAGATTTGTTGCACCTCAGAGGTGCATAGCAGACGGTCGCTACACGTGGCGCTCCGTTCCCCATTGCTGTACAAACACATATATGTGTACATGTTATAGTGCATATTGCAGGGACATGCTCATGTGTTGTAAGTCAAATGTTGATGCATGTTACCATTTCTTTTCATACTGCCAAAGTAAAGACAGTTATTTTTCAGCCAGCAGTCTGCCTGTGAGTTTGAGTCCATTACACTTAGAGTATAAGTGATATTTATATGTGCATACATATACACCTGTTGGTTAACTGTGCCAGAGTGGGTAGAGCAGATTGCCGGGGGGGTTGGTGGAGCTGTACTCAGGGACCCAAATCAAACTTGCGGCCCTCTTAATGAGCTTCGAGTTCGAGTCGAACTCATGTTCGACTCGAACATTGCCTGTTCGCCTGTTCACCGAACAGCGAACAATTTCGGGTGTCCGCACCAAATTCTAAAAGCCGCGAGCACCCTGTAAAAGTCTATGGGAGAAATCTAAAGTGCTAATTTTAAAAGCCTATATGCAAGTTATTGTCATAAAAAAAGTGTTTGGGGACCCCAGGGGACATGTATCAATGCAAAAAAAAGTTTTAAAAACTGAGTTTTTTCAGGAGCAGTGATTTTAATAATGCTTAAAGTGAAACAATAAAAGTGTAATATTCCTTTAAATTTCGGACCTGGGGTGTGTGTATAGTATGCCTGTAAAGGGGCGCATGTTTCCCGTGCTTAGAACTGTCCCTGCACAAAGTGTCATTTTTTGCAGGAAAAAAAGCTATTTAAAATCACTCGCGGCTATAATGAATTGTCGGCTCCCGTAATACAGAGAACAGTCATTGAAAGTCATTGAAAAAAAAAAAAAAAAAGCGTGGGGTTCCCCCAAATTCAATTACCAGACCCTTCAGGTCTGGTATGGGGAAAAATGGTCAAATGTAGAAAAAAATAACGCGGGGTTCCCCCTAAATATCCATACCAGGCCCTTCAGGTCTGGTATGGATTTTAAGGGGAACTCCACGCCAAATTAAAATAAAAAATGCCGTGAGGGTCCCTCTCAAAATCCATACCAGACCCTTATCCGAGCACGCAACCTGGCAGGCCGCAGGAAAAGAGGGGGGGGACGAGAGAGAGCGCCCCCCCCTCCTGAACCGTACCAGGCCACATGCCCTCAACATTGGGAGGATGCTTTGGGGGTCTGTGACCCCTCAAAGCACCATGTCCCCATGTTGATGAGGAGAAGGGCCTCATCCCCACAACCCTGGCCGGTGGTTGTGGGGGTCTGCGGGCGGGGGGGGGCTTATCAGAATCTGGAAGCCCCCTTTAACAAGGGGACCCCCAGATCCCGCCCCCCCCCCTGTTTGAAATGGTAAGGGGGTACAAAAGTACCCCTACCATTTCACAAAGAAAGTGTAAAAAAAATAGTTAAAAAAACACACAGACACCGTTGGGAAAAGTCCTTTATTAAAAATAAAAAAAAAAAAAAAAAGATTCCAGCGGTGGTAATCCACTCTTGCTATCCAGCGATGGGTGATCTCTTCTCCGGGGTCCAGCGATGGCTGATCTCTTCCGACGACGTCCAGCGCAGCGCATCCTGTCTCCATGGAGACACTGAGGGAATCCCGTCTTAGCAGAGGAGGACCGGGCCACTCGTCACCTGACCCCGCCCCCCTCTGACGCAACGCAAGGGGGAAGCTGGGCTTCCCCAGTGACGTACGGGTGACCCCGCCCCCCTCTGATGTAACGGAAACCTGCGTTACATCAGAGGGGGCGGGGTCACCCGTACATCACTGGGGAAGCCCAGCTTTTCCCTTGCGTCAGGGGGGGGGGGGTCACCCTTACATCACTGGGGAAGCCTGGGTTTCCCCAGTGATGTACGGGTGACCCCGCCCCCCTCTGATGTAACGCAGGTTTCCGTTACATCAGAGGGGGGCGGGGTCACCCGTACGTCACTGGGGAAGCCCAGCTTCCCAATTGCGTTGCGTCAGAGGGGGGGGCGGGGTCAGGTGACGAGTGGCCCGGTCCTCCTCTGCTAAGACGGGATTCCCTCAGTGTCTCCATGGAGACAGGATGCGCTGCGCTGGACGTCGTTGGAAGAGATCAGCCATCGCTGGACCCTGGAGAAGAGATCAGCCATCGCTGGACCCCGGAGAAGAGATCACCCATCGCTGGATAGCAAGAGTGGATTACCACCACTGGGATCTTTTAAAAAAAATATATATTTTTAATAAAGGACTTTTCCCAACGGTGTCTGTGTGTTTTTTAAATTTTTTTACACTTTCTTTGTGAAATGGTAGGGGTACTTTTGTACCCCCTTACCATTTCAAAGGGGGGGGGGGCGGGATCTGGGGGTCCCCTTGTTAAAGGGGGCTTCCAGATTCTGATAAGCCCCCCGCCCGCAGACCCCCACAACCACCGGCCAGGGGTCCTCATCAACATGGGGACATGGTGCTTTGAGGGGTCACAGACCCCCAAAGCATCCTCCCAATGTTGAGGGCATGTGGCCTGGTACGGTTCAGGAGGGGGGGGCGCTCTCTCGTCCCCCCTCTTTTCCTGCGGCCTGCCAGGTTGCGTGCTCGGATAAGGGTCTGGTATGGATTTTGAGGGGGACCCCCAGGCCCTTTTGTTTTTAAATTTGGCGTGGAGTTCCCCTTAAAATCCATACCAGACCTGAAGGGCCTGGTAATTGAATTTGGGGGGAACCCCACGCATTTTTTTTTAATATCAATGACTTTCAATGACTTTTCTCTGTATTATGGGAGCCGACAATTCATTATAGCCGCGAGTGATTTTAAATAGCTTTTTTTCCTGCAAAAATGACACTTTGTGCAGGGACAGTTCTAAGCACGGGAAACATGCGCCCCTTTACAGGCATACTATACACACCCCCCAGGTACGAAATTTAAAGGAATATTACACTTTTACTGTTTCACTTTAAGCATTATTAAAATCACTGCTCCTGAAAAAACAGACGTTTTTAACACTTTTTTTTGCATTGATACATGTCCCCTGGGACAGGACCCGGGGCCCCAAACACTTTTTATGACAATAACTTGCATATTAGCCTTTAAAATTAGCACTTTTGATTTTGAACGTTCGAGTCCAATAGACTTTAATAGGGTTCTAAAGTTCACACGAAATTTAGGTCTGTTCGCAGGTTCTGGTGCGAACCGAACAGGGGGGTGTTGGCTCAGCCTCTCAGCGAGCTGCTGGGAGACTGAGACAGCCGCTCCCACCCCCTCAACAGCCCAGCTCTCCAATGAGCACTGGAGGGGCAGGGCAGATAGGTGGTGACTGACAGTCATGGATCTCAGCTTAGAGCGGAGGGGAGTACGTGTTTGATCACTCAGCTCTCAGTGTAGAGGCGGCGGGGGACAGATGCAGCTTCAGATCAAAGCTGCATCCACCTAGGTAAGTATAATTCATTTTTTTATGTGAAACCCAAACTTTTCTTTTAATATGCTTTAGTCAGAGAGTTCAATAAATTTCTAGGCAAATATGAATAACACCAATGAATGCAGTTATGTGTAGCGTTACCCCGAAGGAGCCGCTTAGTAATTTGAGTTCTATGTTCTGCACCTCGACTTCAAGTACAACCGCAGGCCTTCTGACACACCTAGTCGGGTACAAGTTACTGCAAGCACTTTTACACAAATGGAGACACTTTTAACTTGGTTGTGAATTAGTACCAGGAAATAGACACAAGATCGTTTAGTGATAAATGAACTCAATGTATTGGTACAAGTTAGAATAACTGGTGGTTTGAGCTAAATGAACACATAGAAGGTAAGTTCAGACATAGTCCACTAGACAGTATAATTACTTGGCCAATGTAACTTAGAATACAATGTAATTTAGAATAGAATACAGTTCTGTACACTAGATTAGAAGTAATACCTGTATCAGCAAAGTTAGCAATAATCAGTGCATATAAGCATTAACTGCAATGTGAATAATAATACTGTAACTAGTCTAGAGTGCACTCTAGGAGAATGGCTAGAATATGGCGCAATGTCCCCTGAGAGGTAGTCCTCTCAACTGGCTAGTATATGGGCCCAATTGTACCATTGGCGCACATGAGAATGGTCCTAGTCGAGCCTGTAGGCAGCAATAAGGCAACTAGATGGTTGTATAGTCAGTTCCTAAAAGGCTCAGTCTCTCTAGCAGCAGATAGTAAATTCCCACAGCAGCAGCTCAGCATTCCCAAGGATATTGCAGCTCGCCATCCAGTCACACACAGTGATTAGGCCACTCTGGTTGTCCGCCCATCTACACAATCCAGATTCTGCTCAGGCTGCAGTTATGCAGCAGTGGTAGTGCAAACTGGACAGTGATGTGCACTCTCCAGGCTCCCTCATGGCAAGAGAAAGCTGTGTCCTCTACAGCCTGAGAAAATGCAGCTCTTTCCCCTCATCTCCCTCTTCTGCAGGGTCTGATGGGGGCTGTAGTTCAGGCCCCATTACTTTCAGTGGGAAGTGCTCCCAAGCGGACTACATGTCCCATGATCCTCTTCCAGCCTTTCCTGATTGGTCTCTCTGATGCTTGCCAGGAGTGAGGGGGAGCGAGTGGGGGATCACACGCAGAGTTGCTCTGAAGCTGCACACCAGGGAAGCTAAGGATGAGAGGTAGCTGCTGCACACACAGCCCACTAATTTCACAGATTCCAGCAGCATGGGATGGGGGAGAGTGGGAGATCACCCAACTACATATGTATTTATTAATCACTGAATGAATTTGCCCTTTAGCCTCTGTACAGCAGCACTGGGAGAGGGAGGTGCAGAACAACCATGCATTCACATGTGCAACATGTGGCAAGGAACATGTTGACAGCAGGAGAAAACAGAGAAATAACCCATCAGTCTATTGCTGTCCTTCACTGTCCAGTCACAGGCTGGGAGTAGAGAGGTGACCTAGCTGTATTGTTTAATTGCAACCTAGAAAACCCAGGTCACCAGGCTGACTACGACAGGGATATATATAATCTCAGGTCTGGATGAAGTAAAACAACCTCCATATATATAGCTGTACAGTGTATTAAGTTGTTGGCCAGGAATGTATTGGTAAATACTTTTTAAATTAAACTTTTATAATTTACCCATGCTTCCATGCAGCTGGATTAAGCAGAACGTTCAGTCTTGTTGTGTTGAGAGAGTGTTCTTTAGCCATTATTTCTTCCTATATATCAAGTGAACTAATTATTCTTGTACACAATACT
This sequence comes from Lithobates sylvaticus, assembly GCA_028564925.1. NCBI lineage: Eukaryota > Metazoa > Chordata > Amphibia > Anura > Ranidae > Lithobates > Lithobates sylvaticus. The sequence continues at coordinate 106,815,169 of CM053036.1, forward strand.
TTGAAAACTTCAACAAAGGCAAATCAAGGGCATGTATCAATTTCCTCAGAACGACAATGGGTGTGCATAATTATAATCTTTCAGTTCTACAGAGACCTGTGGAAGGGTCTTTGTTGGGAGAATGGCCAGTGTTTGAGGTGGTCAAACTGGGCATTTTCCTAGGGCCTCCAAATTCCAAAAAGCCCTAAACACCACCAAAAGGCCATTTCGTGGACAGTGTCAGCATCACTTTCAGGAGTGCCTTCTCCTTCTCTTGCTGTCTGTGACATTGTCCGACTGTCCTTCTTACAGTCCCAGCCAGCCCAACCGGTAGGAAAACACCTCAAAGCCAACTGGTAAAGGCATGCTAGTGAAATGAGTGGATCCACTCTTATGCAACCTCTTCCAGGTTGTAAGCAGATGGAGATGGGTAGAGGTACCCTCAAGGGTTGGTTTTCCTACTGTTGGAGTGCTTTTTGGGTATCTCTATTTAAGGTGGATGGTGCTGGGGCTCTGGTCTTGGAAAAAACAGGTATTCAGGAGTCAGCAGGATCACCTCCTGAATGGTTGGATGATGTTTAAGGACTGCTTTTCAGAGAGTAATAGAAACCTTCATGTGTGAGACACAGGCCTAACTTCCAGTATTTTAAATTGATATGGCTGACTCTTAAGTATATGTGTATGTTTGGGGATTTTTTTTTATTTCCCTCATATACAGATAACATCAAACCAGATACATTACTTTCAGAAACAATCCTATTCTGGGGTTCAGAAAAAGTTGATCATTGATATAAGGTTTATTTTGAAGATCCTATTAAGCAATCATCAGTGACCTTGGTCACACTGTACTAGATTTCTTCAAGATCAATCAGACAGGTTTATGACTTATATCCCTTTTTGCCTCTATTGGTTCATGGCAGGGCTCATTGTGTGGAACATAGATCAATCTGTTAAAAGAAGTGTAAAGGTAACCTCCAGTCAGCAGAACAATTACAGTGCTCTAATGGAGACCTTTTTTTTGCTGTGATGGCCAGGGGCGGACTGACAGGTCGGTGACTCGGGCGCCGCCCGAGGGCCCGGGGCCATTAGGGGCCCGGACTCGGCCACATGAGGGGCCACTTGAAACGGCTGTATTACATGCCGCGATGCCGCTAACAATACTGCTAGCGGCGCGCGGCTCCCCGCCGGCCCCTTCTTCCCTCCCGTCCGTCCCAGGTGCTTCTACTGTATGCGTCGTGACGTCACCTGGGACGGACGGGAGGGAAGGAGGGGCCGGTGGGGAGCCGCGCGCTGTTAGCGGCATTCGCGGCATGTAATACAGCCTGCCGAGTCCGGGCCCCTAATGGAAGAAGAGTGGAGGGGCCGGTGTATCGAGGGGGGAACCGTTTTCGGCACAACACCGGCGGGGAGCATCAGAATCGGCATCGGTGAGTCACGGGCCCCGGGTCCCCCCACCCCACAGTTTCACCCCACCCCACAGTGTCACCCCAGCCCGCAGTGTCACCCCTACCCCACAGTGTCACCCCAGCCCGCAGTGTCACCCCAGCCCACAGTGTCACCCCTACCCCACAGTGTCACCCCTACCCCACAGTGTCCCCCCTACCGCGCAGTGTCACCCCAGCCCGCAGTGTCACCCCCAGCCCACAGTGTCACCCCTACCCCACAGTGTCACCCCTACCCCACAGTGTCCCCCCTACCGCACAGTGTCACCCCAGCCCGCAGTGTCACCCCAGCCCACAGTGTCACCCCTACCCCACAGTGTCACCCCTACCCCACAGTGTCCCCCCTACCGCACAGTGTCACCCCAGCCCGCAGTGTCACCCCAGCCCACAGTGTCACCCCTACCCCACAGTGTCACCCCTACCCCACAGTGTCACCCCAGCCCGCAGTGTCACCCCTACCCCACAGTGTCACCCCTACCCCACAGTGTCACCCCAGCCCGCAGTGTCACCCCAGCCCGCAGTGTCACCCCCAGCCCGCAGTGTCACCCCTACCCCACAGTGTCACCCCTATCCCACAGTGTCACCCCTATCCCACAGTGTCACCCCTACCCCACAGTGTCACCCCTACCCCACAGTGTCACCCCCAGCTCGCAGTGTCACCCCTACCCCGCAGTGTCACCCCTACCCCGCAGTGTCACCCCTACCCCACAGTGTCACCCCAGCCCGCAGTGTCACCCCTACCCCGCAGTGTCACCCCTACCCCGCAGTGTCACCCCCCAGCCCGCAGTGTCACCCCCCAGCCCGCAGTGTCACCCCCCAGCCCGCAGTGTCACCCCCCAGCCCACAGTGTCACCCCCCCAGCCCGCAGTGTCACCCCCCAGCCCACAGTGTCCCCTTGTGTGCATGTCCCCCCCTGTGTGTGCGCTCTCCCTCCAGAGTCCCCCTGTGTGTGTTTCCCCCCCTGTGTGTGCGCTCTCCCTCCAGTGTCCCCCTGTGTGTGCGCTCTCCCTCCAGTGTCCCCCTGTGTGTGCGCTCTCCCTCCAGTGTCCCCCTGTGTGCGTGTGCCCCCCTGTGTGCACGCTCTCCCTCCAGTGTCCCCCTGTGTGTGTGTGTGCCCCCCTGTGTGTGCGCTCTCCCTCCAGTGTCCCCCTGTGTGTGTGCCTCCCTGTGTGTGCGCTCTCCCTCCAGTGTCCCCCTGCGTGTGCGCTCTCCCTCCAGTGTCCCCCTGCGTGTGCGCTCTCCCTCCAGTGTCCCCCTGCGTGTGCGCTCTCCCTCCAGTGTCCCCCTGCGTGTGCGTTCTCCCTCCAGTGTCCCCCTGCGTGTGCGCTCTCCCTCCAGTGTCCCCCTGCGTGTGCGCTCTCCCTCCAGTGTCCCCCTGCGTGTGCGCTCTCCCTCCAGTGTCCCCCTGCGTGTGCGCTCTCCCTCCAGTGTCCCCCTGCGTGTGCGCTCTCCCTCCAGTGTCCCCCTGCGTGTGCGTTCTCCCTCCAGTGTCCCCCTGCGTGTGCGTTCTTCCTCCAGTGTCCCCCTGCGTGTGCGCTCTCCCTCCAGTGTCCCCCTGCGTGTGCGCTCTCCCGCCAGGGTCCCCCTGCGTGTGTGCGCTCTCCCTCCAGTGTCACCCTGCGTGTGCGCTCTCCCTCCAGTGTCCCCCTGCGTGTGCGCTCTCCCTCCAGTGTCCCCCTGCGTGTGCGCTCTCCCTCCAGTGTCCCCCTGCGTGTGCGCTCTCCCTCCAGTGTCCCCCTGCGTGTGCGCTCTCCCTCCAGTGTCCCCCTGCGTGTGCGCTCTCCCTCCAGTGTCCCCCTGCGTGTGCGTGTGTCCCCCCCCCCCTGTGTGTGCGCTTGGTCCCCTTGAGTGTGGGGACTAAGGGGGCCCCATGATCTTCTATTGCCCGGGGGCCCCATGAGTTGTCAGTCCGCCCCTGGTGATGGCACATTAACCACTTTCAGACCGGACCAATTTGCAGCCAAAGGACCAGGCCCCTTTTTGCGATTCGGCACTGCGTCGCTTTAACTGACAATTGCGCTCCCAAACAAAATTGACGTCCTTTTTTTCCCACAAATAGAGCTTTCTTTTGGTGGTATTTGATCGCCCCTGCGGTTTTTATTTTTTGTGCTATAAAACAAAAAAGAGCGACAATTTTGAAAAAAACGCATTATTTTTTATTTTTTGCTATAATAAATATCCCCCAAAAATATATAAAAAAACATTTTTTTCCTCAGTTTAGGCCGATACGTATTCTTCTACATATTTTTGTTAAAAAAAATCGCAATAAGCGATTATTGATTGGTTTGCACAGAAGTTATAGCGTTTACAAGATAGGGGATAGTTTTTATAGCATTTTTATTAATAAATTTTTTTTTATTAGTAATGGCGGCGATCAGTGATTTTTATTGTGACTGCGACATTATGGCGGACACATCGGACATTTTTGACACATTTTTGGGACCATTGTCATTTATACAGCAATCAATGCTATTTAAATGCATTGATTCCTGTATAAATGACACTGGCAGTGAAGGGTTAACCACAAGGGGGCAGTGTAGGGGTTAA